>JAUZND010012674.1:0-54022 GCA_034780555.1 Coelogynopora nodosa | reverse complement strand
TTGGTCACGAGACGAACCTTGGTCACCTTGGTCACGAGATCGAACCTTGATCACGTTGGTCACGAGACCGAACCTTGGTCACCTTGGTCACGAGACAAACCTTGGTCACCTTGGTCACGAGATCGAACCTTGATCACCTTGGTCACGAGACCGAACCTTGGTCACATTGGTCACGAGACCGAACCTTTGGTCACTTTGGTCACGAGACCGAACCTTGGTCCCCTTGGTCACGAGACGAACCTTGGTCACCTTGGTCACGAGACCGAACCTTGGTAACCTTGGTCACGAGACCGAATCTTGGACACCTTGGTCACGAGACAAACCTTGGTCACCTTGGTCACGAGACCGAACCTTTGGTCACTTTGGTCACGAGATCGAACCTTGGTCCCCTTGGTCACGAGATGAACCTTGGTCACCTTGGTCACGAGACCGAACCTTGGTCACCTTGGTCACGAGACCGAACCTTGGTCACCTGGGTCACGAGACAAACCTTGGTCACCTTGGTCACGAGACCGAACCTTGGTCACCTTGGTCACGAGACGAACCTTGGTCATCTTGGTCACGAGAAGAACCTTGGTCACCTTGGTCACGAGAAGAACCTTGGTCACCTTGGTCACGAGACAAACCTTGGTCACCTTGGTCACGAGACGAACATTGGTCACCTTGGTCACGAGAAGAACCTTGGTCACCTTGGTCACGAGATCGAACCTTGATCACCTTGGTCCCGAGACCGAACCTTGGTCACCTTGGTCACGAGACGAACCTTGGTCACCTTGGTCACGAGATCGAACCTTGATCACGTTGGTCACGAGACCGAACCTTGATCACCTTGGTCACGAGACCGAACCTTGGTCACCTTGGTCACGAGCCCGAACCGTGGTCACCTTGGTCACGAGATCGAACCTTGATCACGTTGGTCACGAGACCGAACCTTGGTCCCCTTGGTCACGAGACAAACCTTGGTCACCTTGGTCACGAGATCGAACCTTGGTCACCTTGGTCACGAGACCGAACCTTGGTCACCTTGGTCACGAGACCGAACCTTGGTCAACTTGGTCACGAGACCGAACCTTAATCACCTTGGTCACGAGACCGAACCTTGGTCACCTTGGTCACGAGACCGAACCTTGGTCACGAGACCGAACCTTGGTCACCTTGGTCACGAGACGAACCTTGGTCACCTTGGTCGCGAGACCGAACCTTGGTCACCTTGGTCACGAGATCGAACCTTGGTCACCTTGGTCACGAGATCGAACCTTGGTCACCTTGGTTACGAGACCGAACCTTGGTCACCTTGGTCACGAGACAAACCTTGGTCACCTTGGTCACGAGACCGAACCTTTGGTCACTTTGGTCACGAGACCGAACCTTGGTCCCCTTAGTCACGAGACGAACCTTGGTCACCTTGGTCACGAGACCAAACCTTGATCACCTTGGTCACGAGACCGAACCTTGGTCACTTGGGTTACGAGTCCGAACCTTCAAAATTTTTAAAATTTGTATAATATGCTTTTTTCCGACAACAATAATTTCTTAAATTTTTATTTTTCTTTTAACGCATTTTTGAGTTATTGACACAAAATAATATTAAAATATATTTTGTGAAACAATTCTAAATTTTTAATTTGTCATGGTCTGAAATTCAACCATTTCAACCATTGAGATTAAAATATACGACGAAAATATTTACCCAACACCCAACCATTTAAAAAAATTATATGACATATTTAGTCACTTTTTACAATTTTACGGACGAATTCCAACCAGTTATGATAAAAAATTTAAATTGTGGAATGACCTCCAACAGTTTCAACAATTCTATTGAGATTTAATTTTTATTAATTTATTAGAAGCAGATGATGCCTTGCTTTATGAACTGGTCCAGACCAAGACAGATCACTTATTGAAAAACAAGTTATTAATAATAAATTATTATTAATAAAATAAAATATTATTAATAATTAAAAATAGTTATTAGCACTGAACCACCTTGAATCATATTTTATATGGATTATATAGACCGAGTAAATTTTCGCTTTATATCTTTCTTGGTCAACTATTTATTTGTTTACTGAATTTTTTTCGAACTATACATTGTAAAGTAGTAGAATAGTACAATAAAAGGAATTTTATGAAAAGAAACATATATCACGTAAATAAATTACATGATAACTCATTAAAGGTAACTCATAAACATATATATATTTGTCTTGTTTTTTAAATGAACAACTTTAAGCTCTAAAATGATAAATAACGTAATTCTGATAAGTTTAAGTAAGTTAGACTCATCACAGATGCTAAATAAAATCCAATAACTAAAAATTGAATTTATTGACTGTTATAGTTACAAAAAAATGGATATATTTTGCCTATTTTTGTCAAAGGAAATATTTTCAATATTTAAATAGTTTTTGAATATAGATTTGACACCTAACCTCACATGATTTCTTTTCGAAGTGCATAAAAAGGCGTAAATATGCACATAATGCATTTAAATTGATGAGGTTCATCATAATACCGATGATATGAGGAGCAAAATAGTTTAAGGAGGCTACACACTATATAGGTAGGGGAGTATACCCCTTATTATTCTAGGGTAGTATAAAATGCTCTCTATCCTCCAACCTGGGACCGCCCCTATTTTTGTCATAATTACGATGTGATCTTGTTTTATTTAAGCATTTATTATTAATAAATACTAATTCAGTATTTTAACATATAAAGAAGTTATAATGATTAGTTGAATGAAATTGTATTTTACTAGTAACATTAAATGTTCATGTATCGTACAGAAAGGTGCCACAAGGTAACATTTATATATTTAAATACCTCTCACTTTATTTAAAAATAATAATCTTATCCATAAAATAACATTATATTTTTCTCATTAATAGTGTTAGTGATTAAATGACAGACAAAAGAAACTAAACTCTTTGTTTTCACTAACATACTGTTTAAATAACTGTTACAATTAGTTATTTTTATATATAATTCAATAAAATTTCTGAAGCATGTATTTTATAAATTCGACCCATAAAAGAAAACAATAAATTGTAGAAAGTATTAAACAATTCACAAAGTATAAAATCATAAGTGTAATTCTTTATTTTTTAATTTAAATTATATTTTATAAATATTTTAAGGTATATAATAAATTTAATTTGTTGTCATTATTTAATATCATTTGTTTTACTTTGTTGTTATTTATTTAATATTAACTGATTAATTTTATTAATTAATTTAATTTAAATAATGATTACGTCGTATGCCAAATTATTGACTGAAATAAAATACTATTTCTGCTATTTCAAGAAACAAATTTATTTGAAGTTAAATAGTAGAAAAAATAAATTGTTGAACTTTTAATTAGAACAGAAGCTATATATTTTCATATATTTCATTTTCCACAACGCTATTAAGCAATTTCATAAATTAATTAAACCACGTATAATTTTTTCAATATATATATATATATTTGTAATATCTGTATTTCTTTATATATTTGTATTGTAAGTGTATTTGTTTTTGCATTTCAATTTTGACATTTTTAAATAGGTTATATGCATTTTCTAAAGCAGATGATAGAATACATTTTTATTTACAAAAAATTGTAGTCAATTAACTATTTTATTTAAGGTCTAACTAATGTAAATTAAATTTATTATTTAAAATCCTCAGATACAGACAAATCCAAGTTCAAAATCATCTAGCTATTCAAGCGCTAAAGGATTCCTCAACTGAGTATCACTCCAAATCTGTATACTGAAACAGAATATGAATAAGGTCTTCTCAAAATCTCGAGGATGCTTTATTTCAGCGATCCACCTCATAAGATTACCCAAAATCTCTAGGGATTCATATTTGAAGGATGAATATGGATTTCTGCATAATTTTCTACGTACTTTACTTAACAAATTTGTTTATTTTCTTCAAAATAATTTAAGTTCATTTAGTTGTCAAATGATCCCTTTTGAATTATATAAACAAAACAAAAATATTACGGTGGTTGGAACTGTAATACATATTATATTTTTAGCACGTTTAATTTATCCTTATAAATATGAGCTTAACGTTTGAAGTTCCTCCAGGATTAACTGAACTTCTTCAAGAGTTTACTGTTGCGGTTTTAAAAGAATATCCTGAAAATCTTACAAAATTTGCAGCTGAATATTTTTCTGAACTGCAAGAAAAAGACAATGCAGAGGGTAGTCTTTTACCTGGTAAAGCTTCCTAAAATTTTGATCATACCTATATACAGTTTATGTTTTATAAATTACTTGTCTATACTTTACTATATATCGTTTTTAATACTATATGTTTTTTATAATAGGTTTGGGACCAATTTCATGAAACCTAATAGTAATACTGTGGCTCAATACTGATCCCAAGTATCTGAAATAAATCTAATGTTGCTTATATAAATAACCCAATGATGATGCCAATTACCTAAAATAAAACCTGATCCTATTAGTACATCTGTTTTTATCCAGTACTTGGAATCAAATTCAAGTCATTTTTATTATTCCTATGCTATAGTACTTGACATCATTATCAGTGATCACAGGTGGGCTATTAAAGTAAAAACTAATGCTAATTGATTCCAAAAAAAACCAATGCCTATGCCAAGTACCTGAATTAAAACCTGATGCCAAATCTGAATTATCTGATGCTGATTCCACAAAAAACTAATTTTGATGCCAAATACCTAAAATAAATGCACTTTTTCATTTCCAGGGCCCCTGAATTTTTAAAAAAATTATTTAATTTTTTTGTTAATAACAATAAAAAATTATATATTTTTATTTATAATGTTGTAGTTTCACTTCGTATTCAAAATGGCAGCTAATAACGTTAATATCGCTAATAACTTTCCTAGTGTTTCAAACGTTACTTGACGTGACTTAGAGCACCTAACATCAAATACTGATGACACAATACTATTTTTATGCAATCATGGTCTTCTTCATCTTCGACAGTATTGTCCTGATTGTGCAAATGAAATGAAACAGACCACCGATCGCCAACGTGAAGATGGTTACTTGTGGAGATGCACGGTGAAAGCTTGTAGAAAGAAGTTATCCTTGAGAACTGACACATTCTTTGCAGGCAAACTGAGCCTTGTGCAGATCCTCGATCTCATGTATTACTGGGCTCATGAGATGGCAACCACAAAAGTACTGATGTTTGAATGCAAGATGGCAATGGAAGCAGTGGTAAACTGGAAAAACTTTTGTTGCGATATATGTGCAGAGCATTTTCTTCAAACTCCAATGCAACTAGGTAGTGTTGGGATATCAGTAGAGATTGATGAGAGTTCATTTGTGCGCAGAAAACATAATGTGGGTCACCTAGTCAGAACGCAATGGGTTTTTGGCAGTTTGAAAGTTGGGTCTAGGCAGTGCTTTCTTGTAGCAGTGGTGGACCGCACAGCTAATACTCTTTTACAAGTCCTGCAACAATACATTTTACCATGAACAACTGTTATTAGTGATCTTTGGGGAGCGTACAACACTATCAATTTGTTGGGGTACCAGCACCTGACAGTCAATCACTGCGTCAATTTTGTGGACCCAGTTACTCATGCCACCATAAACCACGTTGAGGCTCTGTGGAACATTGCGAAAAGAAGAAATAAATGGGATGTTGGGACACATCACACACAATTGCCTTCATATCTCATTGAATTTATGTGGCATTATGCCTATCCTGATGATGCATTCCAGCAGCTGTTTAGTGACATTCGATCTGTATATAATTTGTAATTCTGAAGTAATAAATATTTCTGTCATGTTATTGTCTCATTATTTTTCATTATTTTAAAGAAAAATATCTAATATTTAATCGTTATAAAAAAATTTTAAAAATTATTTTTGGGGGCCCCAGAAATGAAAAAGAGCCAAAATAAATTCCAATGCCAACATATATATTTTTAATTTATTTGACATGTTTATTATACTTTTGACTGCCATAATATAAATACACTTTTATAATTCTGGCAAATAGAATTACTTCCTGAAAATACTTATAGTATACTTACACATTATGGACTCAATGAAGATTTAATAGGAATATATTTTTTTTAATATTCTGAGTTAATTGTTTTATATAGTTGTTATACTTCCAGCTGATGCCAAAATAGCTACTATTTTATAATTCCAGCAAATGGAATTACTTCCAGTATATATTTACAATATAATACTCAATGAAAATTTAATATACATATTTTAATTTTATTATAAAAATTATGTTTTCAGAGTAAATTATTTTACTTAGTTGTTATACTTAATCTGGCAGCCATCAAAATAACTACTATTACTTACAGTATATACTTACATATTAATACTCAATGAAAATGTAATACAAATATTATAATTATATTATAAAAAATTATGTTTCTAAGTAAATTATATTATAAAAGTTGAGCCTGGAATTTTTATTTTAATGGCTACTGAAAATATATAAACTATGATTATTTTATTACTTATTTGTCACTTACTACACCTATTTATTTAGAATTATTATGCCACTTATATTATATTGTTTTTTTGTGTTTCAGATATAATATGGTCTATCCCATTTCTTATCTTTGATATTATTCATTAATTAAACTTGAAAAGTGGATAATTCTTTATTTAAAATTTTGAATAGAATCCTACATGCTCCCCCACTCACAGATTTCTGAATATGCCCCTGCTATATTATTATTTAATTAATCTTTTCTTTGTGACATTTGATTAAAACAGCAAGTTCCTGTCTAACTGACTTTTTTCAATAAATAATATTAAATTCAAATTTTCCCTTGTGACATAATTAAATATTAATAATAATAAATTTGGAATTCAGCACAATATGGGAATAAATTTGAATTTATTTTGGAAAAGGATGGGCTATCTCTGAACTCGCCTGCTTATAAATTTGAATTTATACAGTAAGGGTAAGCAAGTTCTGAGAGAGCCCACCCTTTTCTATAATAAATTCAAACTTACTATTGTATTGTGTTGAATTTCAAAATTATTAATATTATGCCACATTGCAATAGTAAATTTATAATTAGTTGAGTAATAGTTGGAGTAGAATAGAGTTAACTGAAGTTCATTAGATTAGAATAAAGTGGAACTGGAATAATTAGAATCAAATAGAATGGCATCATAGTTTGTGATTAATGACAACATTTTCCTATATAGGTTACAGGATGGACTATGCCCCATGTAGATTCTTAGATCAATGGGATGAACCATATTATATTTCAAACATAAAAATGATAACACTTTCAGCAACTTTTATAATATAATTTACTCTGAAACATAAGTTTTTATAATATAATTATAATATTTGTATTAAATTTTTATTGATTAAATTATTAATGTGTAAGTATACTATAAGTATTTCCACTAAGTAATTCTGTTTATTGGAATTAGAAAATTGGAATTATTTTTAAGGCTGCAAGAAGTATAACAACTACATAAAATAATTTACTCAAACATATTTTTTTATAATAAAATTCTAATATTTGTTTTTAATTTTCATTGAGTATTAATGTGTAAGTATACTATAATTATTTTTGGCAAGTAATTTCATTGGTTGGAATTATAAAATAGTATCTAGTTATTTTGATGGCTGTCAGAAGTATAACAACTACATAAATTAATTTATTCAGAAACATTTTTTTAGATATTTGTATTAAATTTTCTTTGAGTATTAATGTGTAAGTATAGTATAAGTATTTTCAGAAAGTGATTCAGTTGAAATTATAGTATCAGTATCTGTTGTTGTGGAATTGGTTTTGGATTATTCAGAATCGGCATCTGGTTTTATTTCAGGTACTTGCCATAGGCTTAGGTTTTTTTGGAATCAGAATCATGTTTTATTAATGTAATTGGCATAGGCATCAGTTTTTATGGAATTGTCATCTGTTTTTACTTATAACTTCACAGGTGGCCAGGGGTACTTGGATAGCCACTGATCTACTCTGATTTTAAAATGTATACTTGGCTTTTAAATCATATACTTGGATTTTCACATTTTGTTTATTGGTGCTTTAATGCTTGCCCTTTCTACCTTTTAATATTGTATATGTACTTAAACAAATAAAAAGTAAAATTTTATTTATTTCTCAAGAAATGAGTGATAACAGGAATGAAATAAAAGAATATAAGAGTTAAAAGATATAATACTACCATGAAAAAATTTCTTAATGACAAAAAATACTGGCATCAAACAGAATCTAACTTAATTGACAAATATACCCACATTTATATGGGATAATACCACTGAAAACAATTATAATTTTTATCCCATATATATTTTGGTATATTTATCAATATATTTTGTTTAAGTCAGACTCAGTTTGATACCAGTATATTTTTGTCAGGGAATTTTTAATTTAATGTGTCTGGAATACCAATTAAGTGCTGGTATGTATGCCTCAGATTTTCTTAAATATATACTTGCATATACTCAGATTTTGTTTTGCATTTCATGTAGCTGGCCTGTTATCAGGTTTTGTCATAAAAACTTAACATTGACATTAATATTCACATTAATATTGACACATATTGTGACTTCAGGAGGGTAGGTCTAATATGCAACACCATAATATTAAATCACCATTGTTGATTGTAATATAAATTTTAATTCCAGTTCTAATTTGTTAATAGAGAACAACTATAGGAAAATAACATTTCATAAGACTATAAAAAATATATTACCAAAAAATAAATTGTATAAATAAAATATTATCTTTTTATTAATTTTAATTATTTTTTAAATGTTAATAAGTTGTATAAAAGATTATTCTACTTAATAATCAAAATAAAATTCTATTAAAATTATGCTTTTAAAAACTAAAAGCAACATTTATACTTTTACTAATGAAAGTTTACAAAGATAGTACCCTAATGAAGTGTTATATACATAATATTAATAAATGTTATCTATAACTATAGTTAGACGATTACATTACAAAAAGTTTATTTATATTTCAATCAAAAGCATATTAGGTTGGATCCAATAAACTTTCTTACAGGGGTGTTTATAATAATATATTGTTCCCCATAAATGATATGCAACTCCTGATAAATACTGACATTTCGGAAAGATTAATTATATACATTAAAAACTATTTAAATAAAACGGTAATACTCTAATAATTCAGCAGCAGAATCTTTAGAAGTTTCCAAAAAAAAGTTTTAAATACAACAGGTTATTTTTTATATTGTATTAAATGTCTCAAATGTTACATGAACATACCATTACAAAATTTGATTTTATTTCTGGCTTTTTTAAACAGTACACTCTCATGCTTGCAAGAAAAAGTTATTCATTATATATTAATTTAAAATAAACAGCTTTAATATTACAACCATAAATATATATTCAGATAAGTAAACATTACAAGCTAAACTTTTAGAATATAATTTTTTCAGATGATTAAAAAATAGATTTAATTATATTACATTTAGACTTATCCAGCATTATAAATACTGTTAACTTAATTGAAAGGATATGCTCCTACCATGATCTTTTAGATATTCAAATTAATTATGCATTTCTTGTGAGAGTAATTCTAAATTTTTCTCTGCTTATTATAGTCATAAACATTATTTAACCTTCATGCATCAATTTTTCCTGTAACCTTACCTGGAACATATATTTTAACAATTGTATCAAAATAGCAAATATATGTTTATACCAATTAAAATACTTAAAGAAAATCACAAATCATGGCTCTTATTAGAGATTTCATAAAATATATATGCATATTATACTTATCTTTACTGGAATATATTTCAATATGTCTAATTTATTCGAATGGTTTCAGAGATCCTCATTTAAAATCACCGTCTTTACTATTGACCACCATACTAAAATTCATCCAAACCTCAAAAATAGCTTCTTAGTGAACAAAATAAAATATTTTGCAATGTCTTTATAATTTAATAAACTAGACCTCTTACTATACCATCTCATTAATCATTTTATAAGGGTTGCAAACTGTATGCAAGTTTCACACATGTTTATGAATGTATGTTATTTTTAAATAATATATACATATGAATGTATAGAGAATACTGAAAAGATTTTTTAATATGCTTTATATATTGTTATTAAAACTGACACTATTGATGTTTATTTTATGTTTTTATTCGTGCAAAATTAAAAGAAATGTGTGTATTATACTTAAATATTTTTAAACCTCATCCACCCCTTTGTATGCTCCAATATATAATAAGCTTCATCCTTTACTAATTCCGGATTTTTCATCTCTAAGTATTATCATTTATATATATAACACATATAATTAAATGTTTACGGCTTTCAAAATCAAAATTGAGACTTATATAATGTCATATATATTGTGTACACAAAGTCATGCACCATAGAACATATGCATTTTAAACATATTAGTTTTAATTAACTTTTATTATATTTCTTATAATACACAAAATACCAATTGTAATACATATAATACAATACATCAAATTAATTTGTATACTTCTATAAAATGTAATCTGCAACTGATATTTTGTTGAATGCACATCTGACATAAACTCCACATTTTTATGTTTCTCTGCAGCATTTTAAAGGAAATATTTCTGCAGCTATCTAGAATATTACTACAATTGCATTTAATGGCCACTGACTAAAGTTGGTATTATTCCAGAAACACTAGTTAACTATTACTAATACATCACTCTGATGGAAAATTGACCTTAAAAAATCAGCTGTTGCTGGTTTAGTTTATATTTAAGTTTAACTTGAAGCTGATTGGCTGTCCTGACTTGCATATCGATCGATGATGCAGTAAACCCTATGGCGAAATTAGAGTTCGCATTTAGATACTATTCACAAACTTTTTCTGTTTGACTGACTTATTTGTTTTTCCCAAAGTATGGTTTTAAAAAAACGTACTGATAATTAGTATAAGGAAGAAACAACTTTTAAATCGATTAAGTAAGTCAATTAGATTAACTCAATTTACAATTATTGAGGATATAAAAGATTTGACACAGAAACAACAAAAAAGAAAGAGAGAGTCTGGTATGGTATTTTTGAGGGAGAAAAGCATATCAAGGAGCAGTACCAACGTCTGAAGTTGAAGGCAAAAAACGATTTCCGGGCATGGGCAAAGTGTATTAAAAAAAGCTGATGGAGGTCCTACAACTAAATAACTTGTTTCACTTTCAAAATTTATTTTTAACTTTTTCTTGTAGAATTTAATAACTTAAAAACAAACACAGATTATTTATTTGATAACTTCCTGTGGCATAAAATTGTAAAGTGGCTAGAACTTGCAACTCTACACTAATAGGTTAATTACATCGAGAGTTTCTTATATATTTTGCAGCAATTCAGAAATAAACTTAGTTGTTTCTTTACTAAAATAATACCTCATACAGAATTCTTCGACGTTAAAATTCCCAAAAGGATTGTAAATATCACTTTGCTGTATATTATAAATTAAAGCAATATTTCTTAAATCCCAAAGAACGTTCATTGTTACAATGTTATACCATTTAAGGCAGCGATCTCAATTTAGAGTAGCCCCTAACCCTCACTAGTATTTTTTTAATAGTTTGTACCGATTTTAACTTAGTGAAGATCTGAAATTGCTTTGAGTATACAACATTAAAACTAAGTAATTTGGATGTCACTCATCACTGACCTACATACTAAGCACTTGGAAAATACCAATTGATATAGTTAGTGAGACTTTTATATTCTAGTTTCAGTTTCGTATCTAGGCATGAGGGAAAAGACTTGTCTAAAATTTTTGCCGCATGATTCAGGCTAGAGCGCCTAAAATTTATAATTATGAAAATTTAAATTTGGATATATATTTTTATTGTGTGTTTATAGTGTTATAGTCATAC
Source organism: Coelogynopora nodosa (assembly GCA_034780555.1). NCBI lineage: Eukaryota > Metazoa > Platyhelminthes > Proseriata > Coelogynoporidae > Coelogynopora > Coelogynopora nodosa. The sequence continues at coordinate 42,149 of JAUZND010012674.1, read as the reverse complement.
CATTAGAAAAAGTTTGTATAATAAAATAAGTATTGTTTGATATGTTCAATGTTGGTATATAATAGTTATGAAATAAATATAATAATAGTAGTGCTTATCCTGGACTATGCCTCATCTAATTTTATTTTCTGGATATGGGCCTGATTTTTAGAAATTTAGTCTTTATAATAATTAGAATTAGTTTAAAATTGTTTTGAGAATATGCCCCAATATGTTTATCTATAATTTCGAGAGTTTGGTATATATATGATTCTCTATATATCCCTATATATGTGAGTGTGTATATATATTATTTACTTATCTTAATTAATCATTAAAACTTGTTGTCCTATAAACTGAGTATAATATGTTTTTTCTGAAAGAAATGTCTACTACACTTTTACTTCTATTTAAATTATACTCATTTTAATTTTTTTATAAAAATTTAGTCACCCTCAGTCACAAATTAATATATTTAGAGATCATTTTTTTAATAATTTCTATAGTTATATTATAGAACATCTTTCTGTTAACTTACAAAATATAATATGTTTTGTGATATCATATGTGAATACAGTTAAAATGATCCTATAAATAACTAGAATATGTTTTTATACTGACAGTCAGTGTTGTGACTGTTACATTGTTACCTGTTCCTCTACATGTTTATTCTGTATTTGTAAAGTGTTTATTATTTAAATAATAAGTTCATGATTTCGAATCTTTAGATCATATTGTGAGGACTTGTTTTTACTGTTTATGAAAATATTTCAACTTGAATTTGACATGTTTTCATTAGAGTAACAATATTTTTTAAAATGAGGTAACTTTTTAAAATGGATAGAACGGTTGTTTATATTGAAGTTACTAATTTTGCAGTGAAATAAACAATTTTCAATTTATAATCAGTTATCATTCTATTTTACACATAATTGTCAAGTATTTGTGTTCTTTATTTATTATTTTAATTTTGTCAATTTTCTAATGTTCTGGTGCAATTTTTTAATTTTTGAAGATATATGTATTATTTTTTAAATAGTCATTAACATTTCTTGTATATATTTAGTTTTCCGTTCTGAATAGGTAAATCATACTTCGTCGAATAGGTAAATAAGTGTCTTCTTCAATATTTATGCCGTAATAATTATATTTTTATATATTAAAAAATTGTATTGAAAATCTACCATAATTTTTTATGGAATAAATATAATAATATGCAATACAATTTTAATGTTTTAAAATGTTAGTCATTGTAGTATGGTAATATTTTATATTATTGTATCAATTTTTTAAAATTATATATCTACTTTATTATTCTTATAATAGCCTAACTCTTTTATTATATTAATTCTAATATCGTTATACTAACTCTAAAATTATCTGCATAATTTATGAAAACAGTTAAACTGTCTACATATGTTTTTGTAAACTTATACAATATGTTAAAATAAAAAATAAATGCTTGTTGCATATGACATATAAATATTTTACATGTTTTAAAATTAGGACAAGTAGAGTAACATATATTTCTAATGTCGACGAGTCTTTGAGATTAACTAATGGATTTTTGTTCAGTATAATTAATTATAATATGTTTCTATTAATAAGTATCATCTCATATATTAAAATTCAGTTTTCTTTCCTTTATGTTTAATATGTTCCTTATCTGCATTTCAGCATATCTTTTACAACACAGTCTTACAAGACTGTGGTAAGACTTTGTTGTAAAGGACAAGTGTATATATACAATGAACATAAAATTGAAAAACCAAATTGCGTTTAACGGATGGCTTGCGGAATATTTATTTTACATAATTCTTAAATTTTTATTTAGTTAATTAAATTATTACACAGTTCGCTCCTGCACTAGTGTAAAACAGTACAATGTATAACTTCAACGTTTGCCTTTAACTGTTATTGGTTTAGAAAAACAAGGCGTAGATATATGTATAAATAACATGTTCTGATTGAAATTGGTAAAATTGTGAATTATATAAACTTTTGGTCACATTTACTGTTTGGAACAGTTCAAATTGTCGTTCAATAATTGGGTCGAGTATTATTACATTTTCATTTTATTTTGTCTTTTGACTGACTGTGTTATTATTAAAATAATGTATGTGAAATATATTGTATGCCATTTATTTCAATTAATTTAAAACCGTGGGATGCATTTAAATGTATGTATAAAGACAGACAATACTATACTAATATTACTCAGCTAAACCACTGATATTATATTCGAGAAACGGTTTCGATTTATACTCATATAATATTAATTCGGTAAAGTGGCAATAACTTTTTTGTGCGTAATCAATACTGAAATAACTCATATCTTTTTAATTAACTATAATTTTAATGTTTCTTTCATTACAATTGGCCAAATAGCAAGTTTAAATTTGCAATTTTATTTAATCTTTAAATTAATATATCTCAGTATATCATATTTAGTTCCAGTACATTTTAGAAAATGTAATTGCTTAATAGATATCCATGTTTAATCAAATCGGAAAGTTATTAGTGAATTGAAAATGATACATAATTACATTTTTCATGACATCTGGCATTTTGTTCTCACGAAATTGCTGAAAGTGTGGATAATTTTTTAAAAAATCTCAACTTTTTTCTACCGATACAAGTCTAAGGGGCCTATCGATTAATTGACCAGTGTCGCTATGTGTTTTAGCGATACTTTCCTTGAATGTTTACTTTTTACCCTCTTCGCCTGATGTTATATACAGGCGTTCTGTCTCTGGATAGACCCTTTTAACAATATTACAAGACTGAAGCCCTACGGGCATGGTGTAAAACAAGACTTGCTGAAATTCAGATATTTAATTCCAGCTACGATATTAAATTCCTCTAAATATAAAGTTGAGAAGGAGTTATTAAAATTTACAGTGATTTTTTTAATAAATCTGTAGATGTGACACGTGTGTTTTTTAGTTTCTCACGCTCAAAGCAAAATACAATTAGTGTGGGGTAATTATTTTCTATATTTATGGTAAGCTAAGTAGTAAAGTAGTATTGGTTCATTTTATATTTTAATACATTAATTTTCAATTTTGCATTGTCTTTAACAAAATACATTAATTTTATAATTTGCATTGTCTTTAACAAAATATAATAATTTTTTATTTATGCATTGCTATAAATAAATATTTATTAAAACAGTGTTGCCTTTCATTAATCTGCTGTAAAATGATTAACAGTAGTAAAACTGCTAAAGTGGGGGTAATAGATTTCATAAGCTTTTCCTCATAAAGTAGTCCTATGTAAACTGAGATTTTCAAACATGCAGTATATATCATTTGCAAATATATTAAGAAATTTAGTATATATATATCATGGTTATTATATGTATATGTGACGTTATCACTTTCAAGAGCTTTTGTTCCTAGAAAATACTTTCTAATTGTTAACCACTATGTGTGGTTTAGATCTCATAAACAAATTATTCTAATAATAAAACGGTTTGTTATAACCAAATTCAATCTTTAGATATTATTAAAAGGATATCTTTTTTCAAAATATAAGAACAGTAGTATTTTTACACTATTAATGACATCATAAACACATAACTTATAACACGTCATGAACAATTAATGTAAATGTCAATTTATTGATTATTTTTTCAAGATACATTTATACCATGTCAGTTCAATCCAGCAACCGCAGGTAAATTACTTATAGTAGAGAGTTGTATATAAAACAAAATTTATACCATTTTCGTCAAATGATGACTACCATATAACCAATTTTTGGAAATTTGAAAAAATATATAATTTTCACATTAACCGTGTGTGAAAATGTTTTATAAATTACGAATATGATTTTAAATGAAGCCCTCAATAATGTGTGTATTTTTATGATACAAACACACCTCCCCTTCCATTGGTAGTCTTAGAAGAATTAAGTTTAGCTAGTCTAATTCTATATTGTTAATTGCAAAGTTATATATATTTATGGTAAATATTTTTATAGAAAATCTGCTTTTATAGTTGTTATAATTCTATTTCAAATTTGCCATGTCCATTTATCAAGTTAATTAATACATTTGAAAAAAATTTATATTATACATGATTGTACTAAAAATATCTTAAATTGGTTGACTAATAAATTTATTTATTTTAGTCAACAAATTGTTACTAGAAAGGTGTACTTTTACGTTTCTAAATTTTTACTATTCCTTATTCAAATTTATTTATAAAATTATATGAAATTTAAGCATGATAAATTGCTTTTGACATTCTTTTGAATTATTGACAGATTACAAACATTGCATAAAATAGAAAACTAAAATATTTTGAAATAATTGTCAAAAACTAAATGAGTCATTTTACCAGGTTACTGACTAATATGTATTCTACTATATTGTTTGTGTTGTCTGTTGTTGGTAGTTATACTATATTCGTTGTAAATGTCATCCTTTTTTCATATTGTTATATATGTATATTTGTTGTACATATTCAACAAAACAATTTCTACTTCATAAATAAAGTTATCTCAATTCTTTAATTCATGTGAGAGATCCTCGCGTGTTTGTATATTGCAATATCCATTTTGTTACCTAATTTTCTTTGCAACACCCTCTCGTGAAAACCGCCATATTTACTCAGGATATACATTGTCCTCCGAGTTCTTTTTTTGATAATTTGTTTCGCGCGCGTTCGTTATAATTCATTCAGAGACATATTTGTCCTTCCAATCAAAATTATTGCTTAACGGCGTACAGGCAGAGCAGCATTGTCAAGAGATTTTTTGTAGAGTTCGGACGAAGGAAGCGAGAATCTGTTGATTGTTGTATTTACTGAACATACTTTCGCGTATCCTATTCTGCTTGGATTACCCTCTATAAGTGTTACGTTAATTACTAGTTGTTGTACCTTCAAGTTTCCTAACGATCACGAGATATATTTGTATGCTGGCTTACTAGTGTAGCTTCGGGAGTGAATACAATTCAGTGAATGAAAGAGTCGGTTGTGCAATAATGTTAACCAAATCAGACTTGCACTAAAGTGCGCGGAACTATAATCAACTCTTCCTGAATTGATTATATAGTTCAGATTGGTAGTTGTTACTAGCTCGACTAAATATCAGCGACAGCATTGTTTTCTGGAATTCTTGTCGTCTGCGTCCGTTGTTTCCATAACTCTCCTTAAAACTATCCTTCAATTTATTGCTACTTATATTGGCTATATATATAACTACGCAAGAACGCAATGCCCTTCGTGGAGTCAATACGCAATTTGTTGTCCATTTTCTCAGGACTTGGACGCGGGGCAAATGTCCGCTTTGGAGGCCACGAACAGCCGGGAAGTTCGATGGACGACGATGACACGATGTCGGATGGGGAAGAGGTGATGCAACGTGAGTAGAGTTCATATTTTGTCCGGTTTTTAAAAAATATTACAAAATGATGAATGTATTATTGATAAATTTATTATTATACTTTATTTCTCTATTGTAACTTTCTATATTACACTTAGTTTGAATTTTTATATAACTTTTCTTTGCAATAACATAGAAATAAAAACTTTTATACAATGAAAGTTCTTTGGTCAACATCTTTCTGTTTTCCGTATTTTTTCGTTCTGACTTCATTTCCTGTAGCTACCGTCTACTGTACTTCCTCGATAGTTTAGCAACTATATCAGACATATCTACATCTTTTTGTATTGTGTGTTTTAGCAGTCTTATAGATTAGGTTACCATATGTTCCATTTTTCTTATTTGTTATAATGCAGTTTTAAGGCTCAGCATTCTGACTTTTTATACGAAATTCTACCGTTCAAATAGACTTGTATACAGATTACACTATTAGAATTTCACCCCTTTTCTTTCTTTCAGAATTATCCTTGAGTCTTTTCTGAATGTTTTCTGTTGCAAAATTCATATCGTAAAGTTAACTTGTATCACTTGAGTTACTTATGTATGCATGTTTTAAAGAGAACTTATAGCAGAGTACAGCATTTCAGTGACATTGTATATATTTACACTATATGAAAGTATTTTAACAGATATCATTTCATCTCGGACTGTGCAGGCCTGTTCGTGGATTGACTTAGTTTATTAACTTCGGTTGTCGTATTGATTGTTGGTAACTCGCCGTTTTTTTGGTTAACCTTTTTTCTGGAGTGTTGGCTTGCTTTCCCCCCCCCCCACCTATAAAATAGAAATACTATGTCCTAAACAACTTAACTTTTACCTGTTCTATTCGACAAACTTGGCACACCTGACTCACAGCACTGTGCTGATCCATTTATAGAGAGAACTCCTCGTCTTGAACTCGGTTACAGTGAACTCTCAACTCACAGGAATAGTTTGTGTGTGCGTGTGTGGTTTTTTATAGATTGTCGGGTTAAAATAAACACGGAATGTTCCCTGTTTGCATTTTAATATTCTGTCGCGCCAACTTGTAGCAAGGAAGTTACCTCAAGGTTTCCTATCCTGACTCAATGGTTGTACCAATGCAGGGATGAAATCCAACGCTTTTTATTATATACTGAAATACGCTTATTCATAGTTTTAGGAATGAATTTATAAACTATAATTAACCTCGGAAGTTCACTTAAATGTAAATATACTTTTATTCATAGTGTTAACTATAGTACAAAAAAATGTAACGGTGAAAGTGTTTGTATATAAATCAATAATTAAATAGCATTTCTACTATTTATACCATCTAGTAAATCCTCATTGTTTTCACTATATAAGAAGGGTTGCTAGCTTGCTAACATATTAAGGCCTGTTGTCTATAAATGTGGATATTTTTAATATTAACTGATCATTTTAATTCACATTACATATATAGCTATTGCGATTTTCAGAAATTTAATCCAAATATTATATCATTAACTATATTATCAATATATGTTCAATACCTTTCTCTATAGGAGTATTATCTGTTGAATGCCAGCCGATCAATACTATGTTTGATAAAAATCTTCCGAAATTTCATTAACTACTTAAGGATTGTGTGTAATAATATACTTGGATTTAAACTTTTATTACATAATATAATCGGACGTCCTCGTCCTAGATAATGCAACATCATATTTTTATTTTATCTTAAATTTGTTATGAATTTTCTTTTCTAAAAATTCTTCTATTCTTAGCAGGGATTGATTTATGGAATATAAGAATATTTACACATCATTATTGAATATTCTATGAATAATTTATACCCGGCAAATCTGGCATGACACTATTAACTGTGCTGTTAGTTCTTAGAAGTTTAGAGATTTGAATGGTTGAAGTAATCCTCTCTAAACACGGATAATATTCCGATAACAGATTACAACTAATACCATAAAACAAAGTTCTCTCTAAATTGATCATATACTAAAATAGGGAGAAACCGGTTTTGATTTATGACTCCCTAATTATATATCTGGAAGGGAAGATTTGTTCTGCCGATTGCATCTGTTTCCCGTTGATGGCATTGGTAGTATTAATAACAGGCTTCCTGTATAGATTACCTGGCTACATTGTCTTCCTATGTTCTCTTTTACTTCTCTTTATATAATCATGCAAGGCAAAAGATACATGAAGGTTATCTCTTCATGTTCTTGCTGCCTCTGTTGTTTATTTTAAATAATATTCGAAACGGTTGAACTGACATAAAACAAAATATATATTGTTGTGTTCGTTTTTTCCCCTTTTTTATTTAATGCATCGTATTTTTCATTGTATATACGAGCGTACATGTTATTCATGCGTCATTTGATTGCTTCAATAAACCGACCGAATCGTCTCCCTCCCGCATCCATGGCTCATTATTTCTATGATGGCATATAAATCGAATTATTATCATACATACATTACATGTCATTCAATCGTTTCAATTGATTATTTATAATGAAGCCATACACGAGGAAGAATAGCACGATATTTACTCATTAATCTTGTTTAGCCGCAATAATAGATGTTTTAAAGCGGGAGGAATAGAACACTTCTGCTATAACTTTATCATTTTAATGACCTCAGTCTTGTAAGATTTGCTAAAAGTCAAGTATGCGGTAACCACGGGCAACCCTCTGTTGTAGTGACTGCCGGAGTCCTTGTAAAACATGACAGCATTTCAGAGTAGTGTCTCTGACGTTTTTCCGGGAACGCTCCGTGTTCCTTGAACGTTTTTGTCTAACGATCTCGCGTACACGTTGGGTTTTTTTCTCCAAGTTATACGTTTTAGAGTGGAGTGCTCCCGGGAGAAACTATAATGTTCGGCGGAAGTTTTATTTACCTTCAAATGTTTTCTTCTTCTTCATTTTTCTCACTCAACCTTGTACCTGATTCTGTGTTTTTCTCCATATATAATATCTTCGGCAGAGTTTTAGCTAGTTATGCTAGTTTTGTTGAACGTATAATGTACCGGAACCTGCTTTAAAGGGGTTCCTGCTTTATATTTAGTACTGTGTGGATTATCTCTTTTTTAATTATATTATCGTGGTTCTTTTTTCAATTGGCTAATTAAAATATTCATTAATTTATTTATTGACCAAAACGTTTCAGTGGCGTATATTCACCACAATAGTCTACAATTTATTTTGTGTTTAATTTATGAACTCCCTATTTTTTAACTTTTGTTTAGTTGTTTTTTAAATTCTAATGTTCTAGCAGGGGAGGGGTGTCAACTGTAGTAACATGACAATTTTTTCTAGAACATTACATGTGGTCAGTATTGATCTATCTATGCTAAAGCCTGGTTATAATATTACTTTTATAACCGATACAGGTTTCCAAAGACAGACTTAATTTATTTTTTATACATAACATGGACAATATTTGATCTGTTATACGACAACAATGAAATTTGAACTTCTTTCATTAACCGTATGTTTAATTCTTCTCCCTGTTTAGTTACTAATACAGAAATCGTTAAATTCTATTTAATATGTTTGTCAAAATGACTACATACTATAATAATACAATCTTTTTTTTGCGTATTAACAGCAATAATATAGTGATAACTCAAAAGTAACATGAAACTTTTATATATCTCATATTTCAGCACCATGGCGGGATATATATTTTCAATCCTTTTCTGGCATTTTCAACACATTGGCCACTTATTTACTAGAGATCTATCCGTGCCAACAATGTATAATTTGTCAATTTCGTTAATATCTATACATATATATATAATTAAGTAATTAATTAATATCTAAAGTCGAGTGAACTATAGCGTTGCCTATAGTCGTCGGCAGTTGTTAGTTGTTGTCGAAAGGTAATGTTCAAATTGAAAATTAGGTTTTATTTGAAATGCAAAAAATGGGAATAAAATGGTGTTTTGGTATTCGTATCAATTACATTGGTGGAAAAGAGTTATCTAAGTATTGTGCTAAAAAGTGTAAAATAAAGAATTTATATATTTCATCAAAAATAATGCATATTCACACTCTAGAAAAAACACAAATAACTAAGTGCCGATTTTATTGAGTGATAATTGTTTCTGTCAATATTTTTCTGATTCCTTCAGCTAATATTCCTATACACAGACATTGTTATTCTTGTTCCTTTGCACAGAATAACTCTGTTATAGCTCTACATTTTTTATCAGACTGAAGAGCGAGCAGTCTTGATGTGACTTTATTCTGTAAATTTCTTCCTTCTTTGTCATATACCTGATTCTTCTTTTGATGTCTTTTCCAATATCCGACGTATTCGGCTCAAACTGTCAAATCATTTTAATTGGGAATAGTATATTATAGCTTTCCCCTTTTCACCTTTTGTTCTTTTTTCTACATTTACTTTATTTTTTTGCATTCATCTTTATCAGATGGCTTGATCCATTAAGTACTGAATTGGGTCATTGATATATTTAATATATTATTCCGTGTCTGTCTCTGTTCCACTAATTTGAATATTTTGACGGGATATGTTCGATGGCATGTAAAGCTTTAGGATAAGGAAGCTGTTTAGTATGAAATTTAATCATTCATTCATTTACTTTATATTTTTTTGCACGAACAGAGTGGTTGTTGTCCTATGCGAATACTTTTTTTATAAACATCCACTGGTTGAATTTGAAATTATTTTCATTAGCAAGGAAGGGGTGTGGGTTATCTGCTGTCTTATACAGTTTTTTAATAATGTTTACATTTATTCTCTTGTCGCGTTATGTTCTACCAAAATGATGATTATATATTTTAGTCAGACTACTTCCATTAAAAAATGATTATTTTATGAATTATCGATTTTTAATTATTCAACATCGCACTGATAAGAGCTCTTATATTATTATTCATAATATATATCTGCAACTCAAGATGTATTAATTAAATCGTCTGACTCTAGATAATAAGAGATTGTGTTAGTATTATGCATATAAGCCTACTTCAATAAACAGGCTGGAACTGCACTTCGGAATATATATATATATAATACAAAGAGATGCCAGTCTATTCTCTCCGGCACCCTTGTTGAGATCGAACGGTAATTATCGATTATATAATAGTATAATATTCGCTAAATGAAATTGAGAGTTGGGCGACATTTGCACTTTGATCTCTCTCCCCCCCCCCCCTACTCTACCTTCATAAGATATGAGTCAGGGTATAAACTTCTTGTCAGTCTTTTTACATGCATCTTATTGTATCGAGCTTAAACTTTCTGATTACACGGCGTAATAGGTAATAATACGTTGAAGATTACTAAATTTTTGAGACAGAGAGTGAGATTGGCTTAGTAGTTTCATTTTCACTTTTTGAATGTCTTCTCTCGCAAGAACCGTAAATGTTTGGCTGTGTGTGTATATTGTGATAATGTATGTTGTGCGCCGTCCATTATGTTAGCTAGTATGTTCACCGTGGGTATAATTATATTCAAAGTTGACGTGAAATTGCACTTGAAATCCGTTTGTTCGATACACTTTAAAATCAGTTTGATATGTGTGTGTGTGTATAGTATGCAGTGTGCACCGATACAGGTTGGTTCTGTCTATGTATTGTATGTTATAGATATGTTACAGCGACTAGTCTGTTAGTGCTAGGATATAAGTGTTGTGTATTACATACACCTGTGTCCTGTGAGCTCTTGAACCAATAAAGTTCTGGAAAAATTCTGCCATAATTTATATAATTTATCATTTTTATATACATTATTTAAAAGTTATTAACAGATTGAAGTATTTAAATAATTGCTTATTTGTCTCTTGCTAATAGTGTAATTGGGTGTTATTTAGTCTATCTAATTGTACTGTTTCGTATTACATATGTTATTAATAAAATGACGTCTGTTCTATACCTTTATATTATAATTTCAGCGACATGTAATCATCCCGTTTACTCATTTAGCTGCCGAGATAATTGCATGTTTCTTCATGCTCCATTAGCAAGGTTATTGTTCTTCATATCCTATTTGGAAGCGAAACATAAATTGCTTTAATTATCTGTATGTTGATTAAAATTTCAAACACACTAATTCGTGAGAATCGACTGCGTATATATGTTGGACTTTCATCACTTAATTCGCAAATATAAAGTTTTAAAAAAACCGCTTTTTAAAGAAATAGTTTCAAATGTAAACTATTATTGTCTAGAATTGTTCAACAATGTAAATAAAATCAAGTTGATTACCTTTAGAGATTAATAGTTTAGCTCATTATTTCTTAACTTAAAACATGTTCTTGTAGTTTTCGTACGAAACAGTGAATACGAAGAGTAATATATATATAGAAGCTATTCAATAATTGTAGGAAACAATAAGCATACAGGGGATCACAAAACATCTTCCACTGATAGACTGCTTATACCTATTTCGTACACTTTGCATAACTTTTTCTTGCATTTGCTTGCAAAATATAGCCGACATACGTGTCGACATCGTTTTAATCGTATACAAATAATATCCAGTGAAAGAATTTGAACGATAGAAAAGAACACAATATGTTATTATTGGACCTGAACAGAGACTATCCTTGAATGTTCTCACTTGTTTGTTGAGAAGTTCTATGTATATCAACAACTCTATAATGGATGGACATTGATACTGGAAGTAAACTACGATAGATCAAGATTAACACAGCATCAAACATCAAAGTCGCTAGTAAACATGCTTTGTAATGCATTGCCTTGGTTTCACCTAATCACAGTGTTTGATGTTGTGACGGCCTTCGCGTCAAGATTCTTGAAAGAAACCAGTAATTTGCATCTCAGTTCAAAATACTTGTAACTAAAAGCGTTTACTTGGAACGGTCCACGAGCCTAATGTTTGGGAATGAATGAAAAAGTTACTAGTCTGCCTCTGTGTATTTTGGTATTCTGGAATTGCTATAGGTAGGCATTATAAGAATGTTTTTTGATTTTTTATTTATTCTTGTTAAATGACTTGATTTTTTTAATAATTACAGGCCATTGCCAATAACTTCATCAAGGAATGTTGGGTGTGCTCGAAAATAATTCAATCGTACTTTGCTACATAGGTATTCAAATATTTTAGGGATTTTTGTATTTAAATGATAACGCTCAGACTATAATGAAGTGTTCTCTTTTATAGAAATACAATATTTTTCTCTTTTTGCGCGAGAGAATTCTTTTTTGCAAGAGAATTCATATTCTATTATAAATTTGTAATGTTTTTTTCTCTATCATTTGAATCTATTAGAAACTATTAGTTATAAAAGTGAAGAAGCTTCTGTGAAATGATATTTTCGAGAACAAGTGATGTTTATTAATGCGCAGATGTGTAATCAGTATAAGTTATAATATATGTATTATATGTAAAAAATTCTTTTATAACTGATCAATTTAGTAATGATCATTTGGACCAAATCTGCCTTATAGAGTCATAGTAATACAATACATAACAATATATAATTGCCACAAAAGTATGTAATACGCTATTTTTTCTTATATTTGGTTGATTTATAAAGATTTTTAAAGATTATACAATAATTATACATAAAAATTTAACGAAGTTTGCTGCTACCATATTTATATCATCACAGTTTGTGATTAGTGAATTAAAAATAATTGTATGTATTTTTTCAATCTGCCCTTATATGTCAAAACTATAATTCAATTACCTTTACTTGTGTTGCTTTATGATAACCCTTATAATAGGCTTTCACGGCCTTAACATGCTTTATGTGACTATGTTATCGGGGCAAACCTATCTGAAACCATCTGCCAAATCAAATGATTACTATCGCAAGCTATGTGTATTCAACTTCATCTGTGATATATACTAGAGATATACTCACAGAATATTAACTGTTTATTTGAATCTATTTTCGTGCATTACTTTCACGTTGTTAAGTAAGTAATTTAGAAACGAATATTTATAAATAATTCATCACTAAAATATGTAAATATAACAAAATATAGCTTTTAGTGTTGCCGTTTCTATACAGCTTATATTGTAATCAAATATATTTCTTTCTTTTTTGTAATATATAATTGAACATCTCTCTGCTAAAGCCCTCTTTTTTTTGTTTTGTTTATGTGTTAGACAAATTTATTTAATCATGTTAGACCTTTCTGAAACCTTTGTCGTGTACTAAATATATAGTTGACTATTTGCGGCATTTTAAGTATTTCAGCTAAGAAATGCTTTTCGTGAATTAGTTGTTTTAAATTGTTAAATTGCTATTTCTTTGCCAATTTTTTGTTAACATGTTTGTTTTTAATAATATGCTTTGTTGCTTAATTTGTTTCAAACATAAATCTGAACCGCTGTCTCCTTTCTAGCTTGCTCAGTTTTCCAAAAAAATTGTAAAACGTATATATATTCTAGAGATCATGTTTCTTTGTGTTTTATTAAGATACTGACATACTTATTGGACTATAATTTTGTTAACAATAGAAAGAACACAGCTAAAAAAATATCATGACATGGCTAACATTAGATCATATATTAATTAAAAAATCATGTAAGTGTAATTAAGCGAATCTTATGAATTAACCAATTATTAATATTAAATTGTTTTTCAATCACAACACTATTGCATCTATTTTTAAACGACGCAAAATGTGTAAACTTCACATTAAGAATATTATTGGATCATCGTGTAATCAAGTCACTAATTTGATTTTTGAAGGTTGTTAACACTCAGTGATTTGGTAAATGTGATATCAAAAGCTGGAGACTTTTGCTATTTTTTAAAATTGTAAATATGACAAATTACAACCTTTAATTGTCCTTCAATTTGAATTGGTGGTTGCACGTTTTTTATCTTAATAGATATTGTTTCTCGATTTTACCTAAGTACTGTTGCATACTTATTGGAAAATCTTTTTCTCTACTAATATAAATAAAAACAATCTATTCATCAAATTCGTATCGAAATTGTATTTGTATTCAGAAGTATAGTAATGAAATTTTTCATGATTCCCACACATTTGCCCAAATTCAGTGCTTCTATTTCAAGTGATGCGCAATATCGCCAGTAATTCTCAACTAATAATGTAGCTTCATTATTTCACTCTCTTCCATACATTGCAATCCATCCATATATTTGACGTTATCCATGTCTTATACTTTCCCTGTTGCTTTGCTTTTGAATTATCTTATTTAATTTTACACTCATGGTTTACGTGTCATAAGCAACTTTAGCAGAGTCACACCTTGTTGGTAACAGGAGTTTTGAAAATTAAATTAAAAAAACAACATGAGCGGCAAGCTGTTTGTTCTCCCTTAGTGCATGAAAACGAACAACATTTCCTTCTGTAGTGTTGCTTGGTAAATTAGCGCTCAGCGCGCCCTAACCCTAGCCAAAGGGTGTATATTCCAAAATCGTATCCACACTTTTGACTACTATTCTACCCAGTGATAATAATTACCATCCGTAATATATACAGGTTTTCTGCTATAATAATAGCCTGTTGATCAACAACTTGCATGACGCCAGAATCCAACTGTATGCTATAGTATAATATCTTCTCTGACTGTATCGATGATGATTTACTGGTGCTCTCTTGCAGTTTAAGTAGCGATCAAGCTATCTATTATACACCTCATAATAATTATGAATATGGTTTTCAACTCGATGCCTTTGTGTTACTACTATAATATTATGTCGGACGTTGTTGACTATATCAACTACATTGTATATTAAATTGACTACTTGGCGATCTGTCATCAGCCATTGTGTTCAAATGTTGTGATCTGATCACTTCAGTGCGCTATGTGTGAGTATAGTTTTAGTTTAGGTGTTTTAACGCTGCGCTCTCAATGAACTTTTCTCACGGTGACGGTCCGATCCCCCTCATTAAAATGTTATGGTTTGAAAAGGAAATGTTTACTTCCATCCACTGAAAAAGTTCACTGAGAAACTATAAGGTGGTCCTCGCTAGATTATATTACATTTCCTCTGGACACGCTAATTAATTATTGAAATCTATTAATATACTGTTGTACTTATATTATGTTACACTGTATTTCAATTAAACATTATGAGACATATTAAAAATTGAGTTATAATATGTGAAATTATTTTTATTTTTTAAACATAGTTCAGCGTCTTTCCTATAATAATGTTCCACCATTATGTTTTCATAATCAATTTTTATTTCCTGTGTATAAACCAGAGCTTTTTTGTATCTTTTTTTATAAATATTGAAATACACTTATGCTTTATACTTTCATTTATACTAGGCTACATTTATCAATAAAGAGAAAATAGTATTTTTTTAAACAAAATAATGTTTTGTATACCTTTATTTATACTTGCATAAAAGATAGCATATTTTGTATTTCAATCAGCCTTTATTTGTTAGGCATGCCAGACATTTATTATAGAAATGAAAGTACACTGGGTGAATTTCATAGTTTGCGTTACATGAATGACGTCGTTGCTCAGTTCCCTATATAGTATAATACGTTGGACCCCGATTATTATTCACCCCACCGATTAACGGCATTCGTGACATCCGTTACGCATGTTCTGCTGAGTAGCTACATCCTGATAGGGATGTATACAGGCATCATGGTCTTCAGCCATTTGGAGAGATTGGCAATAAATTCGGAGTCACTGAAGAGAGAAATAGAACCGTCCAGAGTTTCTTTGTCAACGTCCCGGTCGGAAATCCACTGATTTATTGAAGTTGCGCGCATTGTTATAAATAACTCTAGTTTTTCAAAAGTTAAAACTTGTGTATTGCTCTTCATTTTAGATTCAGCGTCTGTTTTCTTAATACTTGATACTATATGTGATATTATCACTTATATACATTAACTTATCAGATGTGACAATAGGTTTCTCTACATGACTATAGTTATGTCCGTTGTAATACGAAAGTCTACTGCATCGGTAGTTTGACATTTATTATACTATATTTATTGAATCAATTCAATATTAACATTTACGGAATTTTTTACAACAATTTTTTAAATATTTTGAAACGAATTTTATTCCGTCGTCTTTTTATTCTAAGCAGTATCTTTCAAAAACTAATCAAATAATTCTATTTTTGCGTTTATTCTTATAGGTTGACGTAGTTTAATCTCATCTCTTTGAGATAGTTTCAAACTGCATGTATAATCCATATATCCGATCCTTGAACAATAATTAAAAAATTCACAGGCTATGTATTAATGACAATTTGATTTAGATGCAATATGACTTCGGTGATTATTTTTTTAATTATCTTTTCATTCGCTCATCAAGTTCTTTTTCGTCATACAGATAGATATACTATAAATGTAGATAATAATAATATATATTTCATTTTTTACAAACTTTGTTCTCCTGCTTGAAAGGCTTAGGTATCCTCGTGGATAATTTCTCTTTCCTTATTCACTCACACCTTTCGGTGTGTTTTTATTACCCATACTATATGCGAAAGCGAACTCTCTCCTGCAGTCTATATCCATCTCTCGATATATTATGTATCTAAATCGTGATTTCCGTAGTTTATTGTGAGCATTTTTTTACCAAGATACCCCCTACTGATAGAATAATTTTGCCTTGAGAGATCAATAGTCTGAGTTTATAAAGGGAGGAAAGGCATTCCCGTTTGAGTTGTATTTCTGTGCAATGCTGTGAAATTAGTTAGAAATTTAGGATATACCAAGTAGCCACCCATTTGCTTCAAATTCGATAGTATACAATCTATCAAAACTAAGTATGTTACTTCGATATGTTAAAGTTAATGTTGTCTCTTTTTACTTGCTCTCACATTGCATTGTTCTATATGTATATGTATATGTATATTATTTGAGAAGTGCATGACATTTGCGACGACCAAAATGATACGATTTTCATATTTGATGCCAAGGACAACTAAAAACAAATAGGATGGTGCTTTCAATTTATGTGTTACGGGCCGATTATTGGAGTTACATTTATCTATTTAAATTTCACTAACCTAAAATATATTTTTTAAAGTTTCATCGGCCTCATGCTTATTTTCACGTAAGTTGAAAGTGTGCTATCTTTTTGTCTTATGCGATGTGTATAGACGTTAGCTGTTACCGGGGGAAGACTGATTTACTTGCAAAAGTGCCTCTTTTATTTTCTGAAGATGGGTGTGGTGTGCTAAACAAGCACTTTGCAATGTTGAGTGTTAGAATGATATTTATTTGATATTAGTATTATGTTTAAAGATAATAATCATTGAAGAAGACTATATGGATAAGTTGTACTGTGTGTTTTTTAACCTTCACTCTCGTCGTGTATTGACGAACCTTTATCAATTATCTTTGTACAATTGAGTTTATAAGGACAAATATTGTACAACAATATATCGGGTCATCTTTCTCCCATTGATGTGTTGAATTTAACAGTTACGTGTTTATTTTCTGTTTGCGTAATTTGCGCCCGCCCGACCCCTTATGAGCTAAAATCGTTGGGATGATAATAATGATTATGACATAAAATTGTAAATAAGCTTGCAATACTACATAAATACAAAATTGTTTCTTGATCTGAAGAATCTTTTACTGAAAATAGTATGATATCATATTCACACCCATTTTCACTTGAATTCAATTGAATCGTCAACAATAAGACCGCATTTAAAATCGCTAGATCTGTTTTATGTTTAGTAAAAAACATTTGCAAACTTCTTTGCCTAATAGTTTGGTATCTAAATATATTCCCTTAATTCTATCATTAGTTTCTGATTGATCTTGCATATTGTACTTATATATATATATGTGTATGTGGTAATCGTTTTTCTGATAAAAAGAATAAATTTTCACGGTGATGTAATTTCAATTAATTTCCGCAGTATAGTCATCTTTATTTAAATATATTTAAATATATTTTAATGATTGATTAGCTATCACTGTGAAATTGATGCTTGTAAAAGCACTGCATCTTAAAAATAGTTATTTTTACTTTAAACAGTTCGTAGTTTTTTTTAAATAAATTTCCCATTTCTATTTCCGTAATTAAAATAAAAAAGTAAAACACAACCTAGAATTATTTTTAGAAAATAATTGTTTATAATTATAATTTACTTCATAAGTCATATTGCATATCAGATTCTTATTAGATTCTATACTATATTGCCCTTTAAATTTATTCATTGCTATAAAATATTATGTTTAGGCTTAACTAAAATAATATGGCTTTTCTATAGTAAATACACCTCAGATTATACGGGCCTCTCAATGCAAATATAGTTCACAAATTATATTGATAACTAGATAGAAAATGGAAGGAATCATGGTATGCTGTAATTATCACAAATGCTGAGATGACCCTAAGGAACGCGAAAAAGTATTTGTTGATATAATAGGACATTCGTTTGTTTAAGTGTGAATTTTTTTCATATAATAGAAACTTCGACTTCATCTAATCATATCACCTTTTAAGTTACTTTTAATTCAGTTGGGAGTTTATTTCGTCGGATATTTACAACAGTTTCGATTTCTTTATTGGGGAAATAATTTTGATGTTTCACTATTTTCACAAAGAGAAACGCATACTCCTTACGCATTGTGTTATTTGTTAACAATTGGTTTTAGGTATAGTTTACAAGAACAGTTTTTCGAAAAGATATTTTAAATTTGATGTATATTTTCTCCTTGAAATCTACAGTTAAAATTCATTTCTATAACCCAAACAATACACCATGCTTACTAATTCGTTACAAAAATACGAATCTCTTTGGCTGTCTTAGGCATTGCAATTAGCTTAATGCCAACTGCTGATTGTTATATCTAGGGTTCGCCATTTCATGCAGCTTTTATCATGTATTAGCTGGGATGTTGTTGTTCGCAATAAATTAATACACGTATACACATGTCTAGTCATTTATTTATCTAATTTTATCTCTTGACTATTAATATATATATATATATTCTACCATCTTCTCTCGAGATACAATAGGAGTAAGTAATGTGTATGCTATAATAGGTGGGTTTAAAAATGTAAGGTTATCAAAAACAATGGTACAACAAAAAATGTGTACATTTTGATACTTATCTGTTCCATTATTAAGAGAATGAGAGAACGCATTATTCCAATGATTTATGGGAACTATCATTCCCTTGATAATTTGCTTTACATTACAAAAAATCACTTTTTATACTCTTTAAAAAATTATTCATTTGGTCGCTCAGAATGTACGAGTCCGAAGGAAGAATTTGATAATCAGTGATTTAATGAAATATATTTTTAGTCGATTAATCTATTTTTCAAATATTTTGAATAACTAGATATTTAGGCATTTCTGTGTTAATTAAAAAGATAATGAGATAGTGAGATAATGCTAGTGAGTTTAATGAAGATATATTTAATACGGAGATTTGTTGATTTGCATCAACAAACACACAAGAAATGAATCAATCCTTGCAAAATGCCCTGCAAAAAATACCGTTATAATAAAGCTAACTGGGGAATGAAAATCTTAGAAGGTAGAAGATGAAACCAAAGCTGAGTTAGACTTTTTGTTTGTGATAGTTCTTTTGTGACACGAGGAAAAGTAACGCGGTGCTGCTTACATGGACAGCGAAACTTACGAAGATCAAATGTCATCCGCTCTCTATGGTGAAAGTAGTTTTACCTTAGCAACAACAAACACGGAGAAGGTAATTGATGTCGACCAAGGACCACCAATTTCTTTCAAGAACTCCTCCAATTGCAATGTTACTATTAATTATAATTTTAAGTGAAAGTTCGTGATACTTTGATGCGTCCAATTGTTTTGGATTAATTTCCATATTGTTCAAAGTTTTAAGGTGTTATTATTTTGTTTAATACAGTTCATTATTTCATGAAGTACTTCATTTTAATTGATTATGTTAATCAAATTGGGATCTGCTTTAAATAAAAAATGAATAGTATGAAATCCAATAGACAGTAAAATACAGCTGAACTCGCCAAAACATTCCTCTAGTTACTAAAGTAGACATTTGAAATACATTGTATCCAGTGGCTGCCGTAATCATATCTCAAATTATAAATATATCTCGAATTTCCTGAAATATAGCTTTAAAATATCTTCTGAAACATTGACTATGCGTGATGCATAATTTAGAATTTTATTTTTAAAAGAAAAAAATATCAATACTTTACGATGTTTTGTTTTGTTTGTTATACAAATGGTGTATTGTATATTATATCTTTTCATCATATTTCCATGCTTTTTATAAATATGTTTTGTCAACAATAGTACTTTTTACTAATACATTATAATTAAACATTTGAAAAATACTTGGAAAAACTTCGAATTGGGACTCTGGAAAGACGCGGCCATATTTGCGTAACGTATGTAATGGTTTAATTATAGCTTGATAGAATAAAAAAATTATTTGCTTATGGATACATGAAATGTTAATTTTTAATTAGATGTTTGTGTTTATTTTTGTGGAAAGTTTTTTGTTTTTTATTTTACTTTATTTATCACTTAAAAGCCCTTTTTCACATTAAACAATTATAACACCTTTCTTTCCACAGGCATTATTTTAAACATGGGTTATTACTTATCATGAAAAACATAATCACGTTTTATTTACATAAGATTATTATTATTGCATTCAAAAATATTCGCACCTGCAGATCGAATTGTTTGTCATTTCATTCTAGAGTTGAGGAATCCAATAAGCATATCATAAACAGATACAAGTGGCATCTGGGTTTCCCATAAACCTAAATCTAGTATTTATTATTTTTATTTGTCTTGATCAAAATTTTCTTTCATACATTTCATCTGGTTGACTTCAATCTGCTTTTTGTGTGATGTGATCTCCCACTATATATAAGCAAGAATAGAGCTAAGCACAGAACAAGACTTGTAAATGTATAGATTTTTAAAGTGTCAATTTTTTGGAGAAAACAAAATTTTTGGAGAAAACTAATTTTCCAACACCCATAGTTCGACTGAAGTTGTGGCTGGATTAGTTGTTGCTCGTTGTTATCGTTAAAGTGTTCACACTATAGGAAGTCTTCTATAAGTCTTTGTTTTTTAATATTTTTTCTATCCCAAAATTGAAGCTGCTGAGATGCAAGAAAAGTGTTGTTGTTGCATAATTTAGGTATAGAATTATCGAACAACTCAAACCGCGTTAGTCAGCATACCTTCCCTATATAATATATCTCCCCATTAGACTGGGCCTACTTTGTTCAAGTTGTTTTGTGATAACATTTTGGAATTGATTTTTTTATCACTTAAGCAGCGGGGGCATTTATTTAAGCAGCCAAACAATTATTGAATTATATCGCATTGTGAATTTAATGACTTCTGTAAATTAATATGACACTTACGATGAATCCAATAGATATTTGATTTAAGTCGATTTAATCCATTATTTATAGTATATTCATGAGTACTGTAATTTTTTATATCCATTATAATAATTGCTTTTACTGTTTTTACGAGTTTTTCGAGAATTAGAAACCCAAGCAATTGTGCTCCAACTTGTTTATCTGCAATTATCTAAATTAAGTATAGCCTAACTGAGCTGTCTCAAAATGTATTTAATGTTCAAAATAAAGAAACTAAAAAAAGAAAGTATTGAGATGCAGGTTTCCTTAGTTATATTGGTGTCATATAGCTTGTCATTATGTTGTAGCTGTGTTTACTTAATTTTGATAAATTAAGCATTATTGAACTGTTACGTCCCTCTTCTTGTGACGCAGTCATTTATTTCATGCTCACATAAAGTATGTTTTGTTTTCGTACATTCGCAAACATTATCCTACTAGGAATAAGTGCCGCCTTTTTCTAGAAATTCCCTTTTAGAAATTCAAAGATTATTATATAATCGCCTATAATTATTTTTTTTATCTGCTGATATTTGGATTTGTTAGGAACATCGCGCGACCATAGAATATATTTCAGTTCTCACCAAGCACGACGTGGCGTGTTATGTTTTGATGTTTCTACATAACTTACAGCGCGGCGTAGCAGAAAAAGTTGAATAATTTCAACTTCAGTTTCGTCGATCCGCGTTCAGTGTAAATGGGTTCAGTTAAATATATGTATTAAACTTTTTGCGTCGCATCGCATCACGTTTGGTGAGCATAAGCCTTAAGACTACACTTAAGACTCTATAAACACCACAGAGCCCCATTTTTAAATACAGGGGAGTGGACGACGTCTCCCTCACATCGTGTGCGCTCTTGTGTATCATAATCGGTTTTGTGGGGCAAATCTATATACCGCTTTAAACTTTTGATTTCAGAGGATTGAAGTTTGTTATTGACTGTTGTAATAAATGGAGTTCCTTTGGTTTTATTTATAATATTACGAAACAAACATGTCTATCATAAAATATTGTTACCTCACTTTTTTCAGTGTTTGTTTTTATATGAGGGCCCCGGGTATTTTATTTTTTTATTAAATTGCTATTATTACTGTAAACCTGACTTCTTTGTGGTACATATAATAAAATGTTTCATGATTTCCTGCCCTTTTGATGCCGGTGTTTTATTCTCCTGGTAACTCTGAGTGACGCCATTGATTACTGGTTTATTTCTGCTATTCAGGTATTATATAGGCGAGCGCTATAAATATTCAGTCGATGAGAAAGTCGTTAACTATACCTACATATATTATATTTAACGAAGTCGCTGTATATATTATGGCAGTTTCTTTAGACTAACTTATTTGGTTAATCATAAATCATCCTTGCTTCTGAATGATCTGTCGGAAAATCATCGTACAAATATGTCTTTATAGTGTACCTATCTAGTTTTAATTTGTTTGTTGTCCATTAAAAAGCATTAAGAATGTATTCTGTCAATATTTAGTATACAACCAGTTGAAACGTTATTTATTATAAAACACAATTAATTAAAGTATAATTTTCATATTGAGAATTTTCCTGTACATCTTAATTGAAACACTTGGTGTGCTTTTTTAAGGTTATGTACCGTAGGTCTACTCAAAGAGTTTTTAAGGAAATATCAACGATTACATTTAGATGAGAAATGTTCTACACGTTTTCTGAAGCACTTCATATGCTCGTGTGTTTCATTTGAAGGCTTTACGTACATCTATGTTATGTATGAAAATGGAATTTATTTAGCATCTGTGTTATTCTAAAATATATATATATATAATATTTTATGAGACCCGTAACCCATTTTGGATAAACTACATCTTTTAAAATATAAACCGTCGTAAAAAATTAAAATTGTACCCATTTATTATTATAATTGGATACTTCCTGTACTTATATGTGTTGCTATATACCTATATTTTCTATATACTTATTATTTTAGTAAATGGTAAAATAGTCATTTGATTCTCTTTACCAATTCTGATAATATATCAATATATTTCTATTTTTGAAATCAGTTAACGTGCGAACACATTAACCATAGGACTATTCTTATTTGACTTAAATTGCATAAAATGTGCAATGCAATATCCTTGAATTATTATGCGCAAAATTCAAAGGAGACTGAAACATCTCAGTCTAATATTATATATTTTCAACTTTTTTTTCCAAACATACCCCTGTGTCTCCGGGGAAAGCACTTCGCTCTGTATAAAAAACTTCTATTCCGTTTTTAAAAGCCTGTTTTAATACCGTTGATCGAGGCTTTTTAATGCTCGCCGTATAGATCGTGTTTTAGACAGTTTCTCTTAAAATGAAATGGATAATTTTTAATAAATCCTGGTTTGGTTTATTTTGAAGAATATTACTTTTCCGTCTTGTGTGTAGTATATACACCCTGAAAACATAGTTTTATATGTTATATAATATATAATACCCGCAACTATTCAAGATAAACTACTCTATATACCTTTTAAAATATAAAGTGTTGAAGGAAAAGATGTTATAGTATTTTTATATCAGATCATATAATAGTAGTATAATATTGTTATTACAATATTTATTAATAAATACACTGCTAATATTACTTACTTATTGCCACTAAAACTCATTGGAAGTATTTAGAAATTTCACCTATTCTGTTAAATTAGGTTGTAACCCAAGAATCTGGTAGAGCGCATCAGTACATATGTAAACAAAGTTTGCAGTCTTATATTTATTATTATTTAGAGAAACTATATTGGAGTTTCATATTGCAAGTAAATTTAAAACTGAAATTAAATTTTTATGACATTTGCAGAAACTGGTCGCCTAACTTTTAATAAAAAAAATTTGCTATGACTTTTTTTTAATGAAATCTGACTTCGCATCTCCCATTAGGTAGAGATAGAGAGAGAGAGAGCATTACTGTGACGCATAATATAACATGCAACTATATGCATTATAAGCCTATTTAGATACTTGCTTTCAAAAGCAGACATTGTGAACACTACTCTAATGAAGGAGTATGTATAATCAATTTATTCAAGTAGTCTCAAAGATATTGCATATAATGATACACCTGACAAAAGAAAGTCAGGAGTTTGTGGATTTGACCCCTGCAGACACCATTTTTAGTTGCCCCTGGTTACAGGACGAGCGTTAGTATTTTCGAGTCCAGCCATAACTCTATTAACCAAAAATTACCATATTTGTTGAATCAAATTAATAATTGATTTGATTCTCATATGGACTCTGATTTAGTCTGATTTATTATTATATAATTGTATAATATAGTCATCCCTGCGTACTAAATTATTTATAATTATAAACAATAGTGTGTGTGTCTGTAGTCGATTTATACAGTCAAAACAACCTAATCAACAACTGTGGATCTCCACATATAAAAAAAATAGCAACCCGAAGGCCGTTTTATTTTTCAATAATATTGATCTAATCGTTTCGTAATGCATGCACCTTGTTCTAATTGACACAGCTATGCGATTATTATCATTAAAATGGTTCATTGAGAAATATTATCCTTCAAAACTTCTATTTTTAATTTTTTTTTCTTTTCTAGTTTTAAGGAAAATTATAAAAATATTAAAACAGTAGAAATCGAAAGCAATCAAACAATTGTTGTCTCTTCATTAATATCCCATTTATTTCTTTGAAATGTTTAATAACTTTTCTACTAAATTACGATAAAAAGAAATGATGCCTTAATAAGTTAACTATTCATTATCTAATTTATTAATTTTCCCCACTTTAGGATTTTTAAATAGATAAAACTTGAGCGTGTTGATAGAAATGTAATTTTCTTTTTGCTTATATTTTCACTATTGTACTCCTCCATAACATCTGTGTATATTTTATCATTATATAGTGTATAATTAAGTTTCTAAATCTATTTGCCTCCCCATTTAATCATCGTCAAATTAATTAATAATTTCTATTTGCCTCCTCCCTTAATTTCTCTGAAATTAATTATTCGATATAGTAGTTTTTCTTATTTTACATTGTAGTCTACATTTCTTTTTTGTGGCTCTATGTAAGTCATTATTAGAAAGACAAATGAAAGACAACTTATTTGTGCGGGTAAAATATAACTTCCCTTTATTTATTATGTTGTATCATGGAAACGTAATAATTAATTTTGTTTAAACAATTTCACAGTTTCTATAATATAAAGAGAATGTCTTTCTTTATACACACGAACTATATATATACAGTCTCTATATATGGTACTACTTTGCATAATTAAAATGATTATCTATAATGGCTGATTTCATTGATGTGATGTCATCGTTTAGACATGTTCACCAAACAAACACATTTTTCTGTTTTGTAATCATTATAATTCGCCTATTTAATTTCGAAAATATTTAAATTGTACATTTTAGAAGGTACCACGTCTCAAACTATTGAATATATGAATATATTATATATATTATACATCAATATCTGAATACTTATTCTCAATAACTTTTTTCCAAAATTATTCCAATACTTTTATAAGAATTACACGATTTTGTAAAAAAAATAATTATGTTAAGTGCAATCTCTTCTTTTAGCTAACCTTCAGCACTTCACAATCCAAGTGTTTCTAAATTAGCTTACATAAAATGTCTGGTAAATCACTTATTATTTATTTTTTACGGCAAAAATAATTTTTGGGAAAACAAGGCATATCATACAACTTGCCATCAACATAATGTATGGGATCTGTGACTTCGATTACAGCATTACATATGTAATTTTATTGTAATTTTTATGACAGATAACAGTTATTTTATTAAGTTAGAGTAAAATGTGTATTACACACTTTATAACACATGTTTATGTTCGTATGTATATATGTATTGTATATACACATCCTTTAGATAATAGTAAAGTCTTTCACAAGTTTCCGTGTCAATTTCTATATATATATATATATATATATATATATATATACCAATATGGTGTAAGCTCCTAAAAAGATATATCTCTTTAAAATTACCGACTGCGTGTTTACACTGTTTACATAACTTTTACCAATTTAATTATGATGTTGGTCAACATTTAGTTCGTTTTGGAAGGCAGTGTGTATTATGTTAAATAATTTTTTGATTCGCAATGAAATTTGTTCGGTAAAATCGCTGGTGTCACTACATATATACATCATTGTCACTAAAATAGTTCGAGTTACCTAATATTGTGCAAGTTTTATGCGAAACAGCTTTTTGGTTCTGTATATTTTAAGCTGGAATATATTAAATTAAATATGTGAAAAGGTGTACCTGAAAAATATTATTTTACAATTTAACAACTACTCTATCTTGATCAGTTTTTACTCATGCTGTGACACTATATTATACAATATATAGTTATTAATTTTAAATCGCCAACTTTATGACTTGAAGAATGTGTTACTGATTGATTGACTTAATAAATATATAAATATCGTCATTCAGTAAAAGTATAACGACAAAGTTATTTATTCTTTTACGACTACAAATTACGTGAGTTACATTAAAGTGGTCATTTTAATAACACATCATAAATAAAGTGAGCTTTGATGCTAATATATTGTACATGTCGCAGAGGTGCAGAGAAAAGACGTAATTGGTTAATTATTAGTCGTGTTATGCAACATAAACAGTTACCATACGCTTGCACATACAGTTGGCTAGTTTATTAACTAAACAATAACATGTTAATTCATAATATCAGAGTTATGATTGTGTATTGTTTCACTATAGTAGAGTTCCGTTTCTATGCGAGTAACATTTTAAACTTTAACAACAGTGAGGGGTTTCTAGTGTTGGTCTACATTTAATTATTTATTGTTGATCGTATAACTCCTATAGCTGTACTTTCGGCTTTATTGTCTAGATGATATCAATGCTCTATAGTGACAGTCTCTCCTTGGTAGTGTCTCTATTTTAATATATGACTAGTATTATTAGCTACTTGTATATTGATATATTGATATTCTTATGAATGGAATATGTGACCAGCACGAGAGCGTCGCCTATAATAGTAGAATGCCGACACTGTCCTGCCTATCAATATTATCTTACCTGAAATGCGATGAAGTTTCTTGTCTTATAACTTTATGTGACCAGAAGTGTGTAGTGACAAAGCCAATGTTATAGGCCTACATAGGCTATATATATATACTAGCCTTGTTATACATATATATATACCGTAGACTATAGATATAGCAATAGACTAGTTAGATTCTTTTCCACTTTATTTCTGATTCTCTATAAATTGTTGTTAAAGTATGGTCATTTTTGTCTTTTTTGGAAGAAATTATTATTACAGGAAATTATTCTTGATAAATTCAGGGTTCATACTCCACCTTAGAAATTCCTTAAATCCCTTGAACTTTAATGTTAGACTTATATTTCAGAACAGGATGTATTTGTCCAGTGACTGGTAAAACATTAAACTGTCAGTTAAATAATGAATTTACAAATAATACTTTTTGCTTTTGAAATATGACAACTGTTTGCAGTTATTTACTTATAATTGTTTATGTAGCTATATTACGTATATATCTATATATATTTACGGTAATTTTTTACCGTTATAAATAAACCCCTTGAATTCTGAACAGATAGAACCGTACGCACATTGTAAATTATACGTATCACTATTATTTCTTTTATAAAATGAAAAAGAAATAATGTAACCCACTTCACTTTTCACAATGTCACAGTTATTCGCATAATAATATTGAAATCAACTTACAAAAAACTAAAACAGGCCTACTGCATAAAATTGATGTTTTTAAAATTGCCTATACTTATTTAAAGTCACTCGTAATTAGTAAGCCGGTGTTATAGTAAGATATTTATGATTTAGCATTCTTCACATCAAACTGAATAATTACCTTCAACCGAAAACTAATTAGAACAGTCAGATACAAATCAATACAAATAAAAAAAATAAATGATTTCATGCCTATTTTTCTATCGTTTAACAAACAATAAGTGTAGTAAATATGGTAAATAGTCTAGTAATGTAGTAAATATATCAACACTGTTTTTAACCATGTTTATATACCAAAAACGATTAAGTTTAGGTACTATTTTTATTTTATGTGACCAGGTGTGATGTAAAAAACCGTATTTGAATGTCTTGAACACTTTAGTTGAACTGACCACGTTAGTTTAATGTTATTTTACAGTTAAGGTTCAGTTAAGCGATCTCCCTTTCAATTTCGAAATTCAGGGGAGTATTTTTATGTATCTGTAAATTATTGACAGTCGTCGCTTGCAAGTGCGAATGTACGTCAAATTATTGACTAGATCGTATTGCTGCGGTAAATGTAACGGAGCATTTCCAAAAGTTATGGTAATTATTTGTCAAATTTTCAGCAACTGTTTCGTTGCAATAAGCTACTTAATGTGTTTACACCATGAATCGGTGCTCATATCTCCATGCGGATGAACGTATAATGTATATATGGATTATATATTGTACTATAAATTGACTGCATTATCTAATCGTTGCTACTGTTCACACATCATAAGCTGACTTTCTAGAATTTATCTATATTAAGTTAGTACTACTGAACCGAAATATAGTTATTATGCCTTTTTAAACCTCAAAGAATCGTTGTTAGTGTCGATAGTTTTCTCAGTCGTATAAGATCACAAGAGTCTTACTTATCTCATGACTAGTCAAGGGGGGGGGGCTGGTGTGTGTAGGTCTATGTGACTTATAACCTTTTAAAGTATCGGTCGGTCGTCTTCTTTTCTCAATATTGTTCGGTCGTGTTGCGTGGTAAATTTATCAAACGTGTTCATAATACTGAGTAAATGACAATAAAGTATCAGTATACATGTATCAACGTTATGATTGTATCGTTTTTAAATAATTTAGGGTCGAAGGAATAGGGTTCCCTTTTCGCAATAAATTATAGCATTTTATTCCAGAATATAAGCAAAATTAATTAAAAAATCAGAAAATGTGTACATTAAAAAACGACGTTTATTCTTTTTTTCTAGTTTAGATTATCTGATGCTGAATAGTTTTTTAAAATTTTCAATATTATCTTTTTCTACTTTTCCTTATCGTGTTTTTGAAAGAATTTTTTACTTCTCAATCCTATTATATTATAGTTAGTCAAGACAGATTGACTAACATTAATTGAAGCTCCATTTTTCGCATTTATAGCGATTTCACCACTGTTAGTTAATTTTAAATTGAAAAGGAAATGGATAAACTCTAGTTCTTACAGAAAAATAAGTCAGCTCATTTGTAGTTAATATTAGTGTTATTAATGTAATTTAAATGCTGTATACTATAATAAAGTTCATTGGATTTTTATTTTAAATATATTATGTTTCATACAAATTTTATAATTTATCTTAACTATTTTTGTATAGTCATCTATTTAAAAAGTACTATTTTATTCTCACTAAGCTACCACGTTTAACAATAGTATATAATTATAGTTGAGATCATTTGAAATAGATAGATAGATTTTGTGCATATTTTTTGCTATCAAGTAACAATAGGTGTATTCAATTTATAATGAATATGTTGCTATTGTTTGTAACCATACCATATATGTTGATGTACCAAAAAACGTGAAAATTCACTTTTTTGTGTACTATTTTTATACTATAATATTATATAGGCGCATGAGTCTTTCTACATCCGTCCTGGCTTTTGTGTCGCGATTAAATTGTGACATTTCACGTCTGTGCCGTACACACGCATGATATATAATAATTTCGCAAGGTTCATACTCTTAAGCACATTTTTATTGTATCGAAGACGAAAACTGTTTTTCTATTTTCGAACGTTCTATAGAGATGAATGAATTATGATTTAATCGGTATGTAGAGGTGCGGGTGGAGTATGAACTCATCTCGAAAACTTATTTTATTTATTATTTACATTGAAAAAGATTTACGTTGTATCGCTATTTCGTTTATTAAGGTATATTTGAGCAGGGACTTGTTTTTTTAACCATATGCAGCGCGAGTATATTTCGAGTTGTTTTACATTACTAATTGTACGTGAGTTGGTTTATTGATTAACTTTCTCTTCGTCATAGTATGTACGCGGTAAAAAATACCAACAAAAGGATTATTTGCATCCTATCTATCATAAGATGTCAATTTCTTGAAAACAAGTAAGAAGTGGAATTATTTTCAGGAGAAAATGATATCGTCTTTTACTTGAACTCAGTACCCTTGTGAACTCTTGTGGGTTTTTTCATAAAATGTGTTATGTTTATTTATGCAAGATATGCTTGGTAAGGACGATGTATAAATCTAAATTTATTTAACATTTATTGGATAATATAATTATATTGATTTTCACTGTGTAACTAACCCGTTATCTCTTGCTTGTCAGATAAATTTTTCACTGTTTTGTTTCAGTTAATGTTTGTTTTAATTCATTGCTTTATTTTTCTTTAAAATAAATTATGCTACTTTTATCTAATTTAAGTAATATATGCTTTTAGTTTATTTATAAAAATATTTGTTATAGTTTTTACTAAATTAGTGTTTATTTATAACTTTGGTTGAACTGAGCGATCATGATTAAATTCATGAATTTGGGTATTACTGTTGTTTATATATAGATAGATATACTTCTTCTATGCATAGACTGTACTATGTAAGTGTGTATTACCAGATATTATTGGAACATAAATTGCACACTCAACATTGTGCACTACTGGTCCTGACCACTACTTTGTTTATTTTACTACAGGAACACTTCTGATCTGGTTAATCGTTTTAATTAACTAATTAAATTCAAAATTTTGTTTATTCTGTATTTATGATATTTGATTTAAATCACGCCATGATTCTTAACATATATAAATCAATTCTTGATGACAATGACTTAAATGATATTGCTGATCTGTTTCTAGAAGGTCGTATGTAGTGGAAATCGTCTTCAATATTTTGTTAAATTTTAATGTGTAATTATTGATTCGAATTATGTTTCATATTCCTGGTCTATTATATCTACAGTTTCGAATAAATACTTTGCTTGTACATATTAGAAACTTATAATAAATAAATACGTAATACAAAAATAATGTTCAGAGATAATACACTTTTTTTAATTTAGGGGAAGCGCAATTTATTATCATTGCCGGACCAATGCTAAATAACTTCTTATACGCCCCTGATTTCTAAATCATATGAGAAATATAAAACTGCATTTTAAAATACTAGCCATTAATTATGGTTGGATTTTAAAGCAAGTTACAACAAAATTCACTCGAAATAAAATGAAACAATCAAATTAATTTTTGTACTATTATTAATATTAACTTTGACATTTTGTTCTATTAATCACCACCATGGCATTTCTTTTAATTCTGACCATTATACTATACTAGTATGTACCATTTATACAAATTTAATATAAAACATATTTAATGATTCACAAATTGTTTACATTATTAATCTTATTATTATTACGGTTGATTAATTAATCTTGTGTATTTGAATAATTAAAACTTGTTTTTTTCTTTTTAAATATTGTTATTATGTTTTAATGCAAGTTTTTAAATGATTCATCCTTATTTAAGTAAACTACCGTAATTTTTCCTAAAATATATTTTTAAGTGGAACCAAATACTATGTTATCGAAAAAAAGATTTTTAATTGTCGTTATGCGATCATATTCGAATTATAGAATATTTTCAATCCGTAATTTGCCCCTTTACGTGTTTACTGGACGTTACTGATTTATTTTGATTTTTGCTATTTCAACTCAGCTATAAAGGAAAATGAGACAATATTTAATTTTGTGAGGTGCCATCCGAAAAAACTCATGAAAACATTTCATGTAATAGTTTAGAATTAATTTTATTCAAAAATTGTAAAATAAACTATATTTTACGGTATAAATTTCTGCAGATTTTCCTACATTTATTTTTAACAACGGTAGAATTCGCAGAATTATGATATCATCTCAAAATTTCGTGTGAAAATTTCTAAGAAAGTTGTGGGGAATTGAAATCAATGGTATATCCTTCTAGACCTGTCGTGCTGAATTCTCTGTTTTGTAAATATTTCAGCCTTGTAAACAATTAATTGCTTTATATTTTGCTTGAAATGGTAGAAAAAATTTGCAATAAATGTCATCCCTTCTGTAATAAATAATATTGACAACTTTATCTTCAAATAATTCTATTTTTTTAAGTGGTGAAAATACACGAATACTCCTGAAGTTTACTCTTAAAAATTGTTAACTTCACTTTAATCATTTCAATTAAATATTTATTTTAATTTATTTTATAATAATTATCATTATTTTGAAATAATTTCAATTAACTATTAACGATAAATTTTATTAATGTTCTACAGTTTAATAAAATTGTCAGATTTATGTTTTCATATTATTAAAGATGATTACTTAAATAATTATTTTAGTCATTATTTCCATTTTTCCATTCATATTTCTAGCTAAATCATTTTTGTAATTTATTGTGCCCATTTATAATGTTGTTTAGGTCTAGATGTATTTAATTTGGACACATTTAATCTATTGTGACAGCAGTATAATTAAGAGCAATAGAGTCCGTGTTTCAAAAAAATACGCGAATCAGATAATTTTTAGAATTAAAAGCTTTTCCTCCTTTTTTACAAGAGCAACTTTGCCTGACCTCGTCTATACATATTCACTATGTGTGTACATGCTTTTAAAGAATATATATATAATAACGGAAATTTGATGAAAAGAAAAAACATATTTCTACTTACTTTACATTGGTTCACGCCAACTTGAATATGCAGAGTTTCTTCCTCTTTTCTTCAAGGAACTAATATTATTGATTTGCTTATATAGGGGAAAACGTATCTTTTTCGTGCTATCTGGGTCTTTCTATAGCTAGCTCACCATACTTTGATATGGCAATATATACATGTGCGAGTTGTGTCCAATTTTATGTTGTTATCAGTTATCCTCCTGAGTTCAATTAAATATTGCTGTCGATTAAGTGTCGGCTTATGCCAATTGTCTTTAGTGTGAAATTCGACGCAGTTTGGTGGCTGAGTTTAATATACATTTATATACATGCGTAGGATACGGCTCTGCACTGTTTTAAAATGGCATTACCGACTGGTGTAGAAAATGTAACTTCCGATGATTTTGAATATGATGGTGAGTTCAACAGGAGGTACAATATATATATATATATATATTTAAAAGACTAAGAAACAAATGTAGTGTCACATTATTTGATATTGCTTTTAAATATTTTCATTTAATTTATTGGTTATTTTGTTTCAGTCTGCTATAGCGGTACTTCATTATAGATATATATTAGACCGTATATGCTTTTCTGAAATTTTTAACCTAATATGTTTATCATGACTATTAGTATTAATAATTGTCTATATTATATTATTACCTGTTTTATCATTGTATAAAATATAGGAAACATCTATTGTACTTCCATGGCATGTTATAATAAAATAATTATTTTAAAAAATGTAATACAGTATTAACTATTCTGACTTTTAAATTATGTAAAAAAATGTTTTTCTTAAGACTGGTATTAAAATATTTTTTAGTGTCACTCAAAAAATAAAACCATCTCTTGATCAATATCATAAATATCGATTAATTATTACAGAAGTATCGAAACTATATATTCAACAGCGCTAATCCATTTTTTACAATTGCTGTATTATATTAATGCGGAAAGGGTTACAATTATTTTATTTGAAATATTAATTATATCGCTGTGAAATGTCTACCACGTCTATGCCAGCTACAAGGATATGAATGTAATCTACCCTCCCAGGATAAAAATATGTGCAGTATACACCTTATGTTAAAACATACTTTTCGTCTGTGAATTTTCTCTTTTTGGCTGGCCTTTTGATACTTTAGATCTAGGTTATATCATTTATTTCGACATTCGAGACAACGAGATTCTGTACCGCATAATTTGATATTCACAATCTTAACGAAATCAGAAACTAATTTAAAAAATGAGTACTCTGTAATTTAATTTTTCGTGCCAACCTCGTTCGTGGCTTACAATTAAACCTGAATGTTATACTCTTTCAATCTGCATAAAACTAAAGGTTATCTCTTGAACGAATTTGCACCGAAAGAAAACCCGTTTGTCACATGAATGTGTGTCGTTTAATATATGATACCGAACTTGTCCACTATGGGTTCTTTGGTTAAATAGTTGACTGGGTCACGAGTTTGAGCTATGCGTTTATGGAATAATTATTATCTACACGAAGAGCTCTCACCATAGTATGTGTCATCGAAGTGTTTAGATAAATAAAGTAACACTTTTATCTCAATAAAAAGTAAGTTAAAACAAGTGTGACTTATTTAATTTGTGTATCCTCTTCCTTGTATTTCAGCTCCTCCAAGGGGCGCCAATTATGGCGGTCGACGACAGAGTGGTGAGTTTTTTCAGTCCTTGTGAAATCGTCCTGAATGTATTAGAATGTATGAGTATGTATGTTTTTGTACTGTATATACCTCAAAATTAATGTATTAACTATATATTTATTATAGCCTTCGACTTTTGAGATTTACCTTGTTAAGATCGGTACATAAATACAGGGTGTTAAAGGTAAACGTGTAAATCGAAGATTGGATGATGCAAACAGCAATTGCTCAACAATGGACAGATGCAGCTGACTGTCCGGGAGAGAGAAGGTGTACACATGTTTGGATCTGACTCGAATCTGCGACCTTGATACTAAATTATAACTGCATACTCTAAATTATAATTATCAGTGTAAATATGAGGGAATATATGAGTAGACTATATTATAATTAATCAAATAAAGCGAAATAGATATTTTACAGCATTAAATAGTATAAAATCTTTATTCGTTACTAAAATAATTTGTTCACCCTAGTATATTATAAATATATTTTTTTGTTACTGGACAGATCGAAGTTTGTATTTTAAAATGTGAAAATTAAGCTTCAGGAGACACTTCTATTTACTGAGTCATTTATATATCTTTCTGACGACAACTGAAAATACAAATTTCTTTTGTACATTTATTTTCATAAATACTCTTAAATACGCCTAAATCAGGGTATGCGTTACCCATTAAATAATTGTTAATCATCTTCTTCTTTTGTTTCTTATTTGTGTAATTGTAATTGCATACATCTTATTTATTTAATTTACCAAAAAATTAGGTCATTTCACAACTTTGATTGGTTTATTTTGATTTGATAGGGTTAGCGATCATCAACTATTAAATTAAATTATTTCATTTTAATGGCTGTTTCAAGGTAAAAGATATTGTGAAATTGATTTCAACAAGAGACAGTTTCTACAAGTAATAGTTGTTGGAAATTGTTTACTATATATTGTATTGTATATATAGAAAAGATAAAGATCGGAAGTTGTATTATAGTAAGATAAAAGGCATTCTACCGTTAGGCAAAGTCAAGCGCGCGCCGCTGACTTATAGGCAGTTTGAAAAGTGTTCTTACTGATAAGCTTTTCAACGGAAATGAAACCAAATCAAACCGAATTATTGTAAAATCACCTAAATATGTATGAAATAATTGCAACAATAGATTATTGAATAACAATTTTCCTTGATTAACAATTTTGAGAAATAAAGGCTACTGTCAGACTCTGCATGTGTATGTATCTGCAGATTCATGAACGTTACTTTTTACTGTCAATATGCAATTAGGAGTCTTGTCGATATATTGATGATAGAGAAAGTTCGCTCTGAAGTTAATTACAAACGATTGATTAAATTAACGGAAACCCTCGTCTACTTCTTCGAAGTGTCAATCATCAGCATTTTATTGAATACAAGGTTCCAACGCAATAAAGCTGGAATATTGTAGAGAAGGGATATGAAACCAAAAGAGGATTTGAGAGATAGGATATAACTATAATAATGAAAAACTTATTAAAAATCAAGAAAATGAGGTATAAGTAATTACCCTCAAAATTTAAAACACAACAATTAATGTATAGTCACCATAGGTTTCCCTCTAAATGTGTTGCCGCCTCATTGTAATTTTAATATGAGTTGCAACTTTCTATAAATTAAAACATGGTATACATTAAAGATGTTTTGTTGACCGTTGTGTATCACATATTTTCGTAACTTTGCGATCCAATAAAATGATGTTCATATTAAAAGTATCTGAAGTATTTCACGTAACCATAACGACACATTGTTTTCATATTTTGACAGTAAAGCTGTCAGCCTCTGATTATATGATCTAGGTCACCTTAATAATATTTGTATTTTTTGTAATGTTTGAAGTTTCAGGTTTGTAAACCATAATACAACAATATATATATATGTGCACGTGATCAGTCAAGGTCAACTTATTATAGACCACATTACACGCAACCTTTCTGTGTATAGCTTTGAAGCTATGCGCCGTTAATAAACTGACTATTTTGTTAATACTTGACCCTTCAACGTGGCATAGATTGCAGTGGATTGTGAAATATATGTTTCGTGTGAAATTGCACAACAGATTGTATTTATAAAAATAGATCAAACTATTTTGGAACTTTCTTTTAATATATAAAATGTTGTACTCTCTTATTATAAGTATAGTTTTTCTTTTGTGTTTTCTTCCAAAGTGCTTTTTGAGTTTTCTTCTAATTTTATTTAATACATGTTGATTGAAGTTATAAATAAAACGAGGTAGTGACTACTAAGAGAAAAATACTTGTTAGAAATTGTCAACTAAACGGCGACAATGTTCGGTTTAAATGTGATGTCATTTCTATGCAAAATTTTCGTAAAAAGTTATTATATAAAAAAATTACAGAAAACATTTTCAAGTAGTAGCAACTTACTATAGTAATGCTTGTTGTACACCTTTTTTCAACCTTGTTGTACACCTTTTTTCAACCTTGTTGTACACCTTTTTTCAGCCTACGACAATTTGGTGTACTTTTTGTAATAATATATCATTTTAAAATAGCAGAACTGTCCATATCGGCTCTGAAATTATTCCAATTTCATGATTTATATTTTAAATAAGCTGCTTTTATTACTTTGAATAAAGGTTTGTTTGTCACTTTCTAGTTGTTTGAAGACTTTCTAAAGGATTAAAAAAGGACTCTGGGGATTTTGTCTATAAGTTATTTCACAACAGTTAATCAGTGTTTATATGCATAACGTGATAATGTAGAAGTTTGTTTTCATATTTCTTTTGTACATAGTCAAAGCATGTTTTTGTTAACAATTTATAACGTAAATAGGGCATATTCTTACAATACAATAGAAATAAGAAATAACTTTTTTTTGATTAACTTTTTACTTTACTTTTTAACACTGCGAATACAAGAGTATTTATTATTTTTAATGAAAAACATTACATTGTAGGACAATAAATACATGATTCAAATATTTTAAAAATTGAAATATTCTCAGTACAATATCGTTGCTTTAAATTTTCGCATTATTAAGTAAACTAATCATTAGAAAGGGGGAATATACATAGATAGCATAAAAAGTTTACTCTCTAAACTTTAATACTGTGAATTTATTATCATGAAATGAGAAATTCTATGAATTACTTTTTAAGTTTTTGCTAAATGATTGACAATGTAAGATTGAAGTATTTTTGATAGATATCGCGCGGCCAATATTAATTACGATAACGTCGATTAATCTTCCTTAATAAATTGAATATTCTCTTGACTCCTTGGCATATATAAATCTATATTTATGTTACTTAAGATAACTTTATTTATCGAATAGATATGTTATTAAAAACAAAATTAGTATTCAAAAAATAAATACATTCATATATATATATTTTTTTAATTCATTCATTCAATAGTTGCTTTATGAATTATATAGATACATCTTCATACAGTGACTGAACATTTATATCACAAAAAATAAATGGAACTTTTCGGAAAAACTAGTATGTTTTATAATTCCCCTCCTACTGCAGGGTTTTCAATCATTACGTTGCAATCTCTTTTTTTAATCTTCTGAGATACAATAGTTAGGTATTGTTTTGTTTTTATATACTACTAAACGGTATCTGTTTGTTTGAACTCCTCTGTCAATTGAACAACAAGGCGGTACCCTAATTATATGGTTTCTCCTACTATGCACCCATGTATGTGTGTGTGTAGTCTTGGTGGGCATTTGTGTCACTATTCATCTCTCGCTACGCCTTCAATTCTGACGGGTAACTGGTAACTCGCATGTCTATAGCCGTGTGCTCTCCTCCTCCCAACGGACAGTCGCTGCCGAGGGCTTCGACCCGGAGAAGATTGACGATGATGACGAGAGTGAAAAGGTGGTCTATC
Source organism: Coelogynopora nodosa (assembly GCA_034780555.1). Classification (NCBI taxonomy): domain Eukaryota; kingdom Metazoa; phylum Platyhelminthes; order Proseriata; family Coelogynoporidae; genus Coelogynopora; species Coelogynopora nodosa. The sequence continues at coordinate 3,238 of JAUZND010012674.1, read as the reverse complement.
CCAAGACGGACGAGCAACGCCAACGACTGGCGCATGCTGTTGAGGGAATCCTCCTCTTTCGGTGCTTGGATGAGGTAGGCCAGGCCGGGTGGGGGGGGGGGGGGGGGCTCTGGACTCTACTCTAGGGTTTTATGTATTCTGGAGTGGGTGTAGGTCTACTACTTGGGACCGAGCTCTCAAGGTTAAAATTGTGATTTAAACCTATAAAAGTCTTTCGGACGAATTCACTAGAATTGTTATTGTAAATTGCCAGTATTTGAAGTATGGGATTTCCAAAATTAACATTAGAATGATCAATATCCAAAATGCCAGAATTAGATAATACTTTCTTATCTTATTTCATAGTTTTGGTAGCTTCCCAAAAAGATTGCATTCGTCTGTAACATGTTCTTAATTTTCCGAAGAATTCAGGAATGACATGCCTCAAGTTCTTTTTTCCACTTTATGGTGCAAGCTGCACGTTTCGCATCCCTGGTTCAACTTTATTTCTTTCTCATTCTGACTTGGATATTTTTCGGTCTCCATGGTTTTTCCACATATTTTCCCTTCCATATCATATTCTTACTGCTTATTATATGGTATATATCCGTGCTTCTCTTCGTTGGAGCTAGGCAACCTATGGCCATAACCTTTAATTCTGCACCATTTCCGCTCCAGCTGCACCAGGGTAGCACCTATGTTAGTTTATTGATTGTAGGGTAGCACCTATGTTAGCCTATTGATTGTAGGGTAGCACCTATGTTAGCCTATTGATTGTAGGGTAGCACCTATGTTAGCCTATTGATTAAGTCCTGCAGAGCAGTCGGTGGATCAATTAATTCATTATCTCTTCATTAATTTTAGTTAGTTGTATTTTAATTTATTATTCTGTTTCAATACTCTGGTCATTAATCTATATATCGATTAATTAATGTGTTAGATGAAAATATATTGTCGGGCTGACTAGTTAATTTGTTGACAGTTGGACTCATTAATGAATATTATTATTTTTTTTACTCGATAGGTCCATTTATTTATTGATAGGCTATTAATTACCAACTAATTAATAATTTCTATTTATTCTTTAAATTGTTCAGATTGTTGTTCAAGATTTATAACTGTTTCGTAATTATTATTATTTATCTGGCTGAATTAGTTTTCGTCTCTATTTTTTATTAAAATTATTTTTAATAAATGAGCTATTTATTTTTATTGATTTACAACTTGAAAATGTCGATATAATATTTAGTACGTTGGTTGACTGGATTATTATCATTAACTAGTCATCTCATTCACTAAACAGAATTAATAAATCGATATAATATTACCACATTAGTTAATTAGATTTTTTGTTTAAATCTTCCAATCCAAATGCAAACTGTTGTGAACCGGTAGTTCTTCTGCTGACTATCCAAAAGTACAAACTAATGACTAAAACAACCGTGCGTGTCTAACGTGATTTGACAATCTGTCCATTGCGATTTCCTTCTGTATTACCGAGGATGGATGCCTCTTCCTCCTCCCTGGAGAGCAAAGACCGCCCAACTAATACCCAACTTATGCTGTCGAGCGGACAAGTCGAATAGCTCTCTCTCTCTCTCTCTCTGCTTTGCAATCGGCCTTGGCTCTCTTCCTTGGTTCCTGTCCTTCCTTCTGGCATCACACCCTCAGTCTTCCTCTTCTTCATCTATTCTTGTTGATGTTGTCCTAGTCAGCTCCCGAGAGAACTGGAATGTCAAAAGTGAGGACAAGACGGGCATCCTAGTCTCTCTCTCTCTCTCTGTCTCTCTCCCAATCACTCACTCTTTCTGCATACATGTTTGCCTTATAGCATTGGTTATACGGTTAATTTTCCGCCTCTGGTCTAACCTGTCAATTGACGTATTTTATCCTTGATCTTTCCATTATTGTCGGTAGCTGAAATTGTTTGCAAGACTGAAATGCCCTCTCGGTTCCATTAGTTGTGAGTCCTGTGGCAACTATGTATTGTATAAGAATGCGTTGTCAAAAAGTTACCCTTTTCATAATGAAATTACAAGATTTTTGTTGTCATTGTTTTTTGTTGTCGTTATTTTATATTTTCCATTTTTTGTTGACAAATTGTGATCCTTTTCAAATGAACACAAAAATATGTATACGAATGATATACAAAATACATTCGTTTAATTTGTCTTCCATAACATTCAACCATATGTATGTAGTTTTGTTTAAATTGCCGTTTAAATCTATGTATCTCTGAATCTATTAATCCTTATAATATGCTCTCTTATATTATTATACATAATTATTATATATTTTGATCCCTTGTTGGTATTTTTCCAGGAAAATATTACATGCATTATCAGATAGGTAAATTTGTATTCTTAAACATAGGGAAATCAGTAACCGCTTTTTGGTCCGGTAAATTTTAATCATTGACCGTTGTTCAACTGGAAAATAATTGGATAGTACAATATACTAAGTTATAACTTAACTCAGTATGATGTTAATAATAAAAACTTGTTATCTGATAAGAAATACAAAAATTCACCTGCGTTGACTCGTTTTTGTATTCTCAAAATGTAGATACAATATTATATCGCATTGGCAATGATAGGGCTTTCCCACTACGTCTGCCAATTAAGTGCCAACACTTGCCCAATCGATAACTGGTATGTTTATTCAATCAATACATTTCAGGAGCAGCATGTCTCCGTCATTGACGCCATGTTTGAGCACACAGTGAAGCCCGATGAGAAGGTGATCATCCAGGGGGAAGATGGTGACAACTTCTATGTTATTGAGAGGTGAGACTTGTATGGACAGGTGGACAGGTTGTTGTCACTTTCTAGATTAATATAACTAAATAATAGTATGTCTATAATTTGTATCTAAGTGTGGTAGTTTGATGTAATTCACAATGGAAACGTATAAAGTTACACATACACGTATTTTGGTTGGATCTAAACTGTTCATATCTGAAGAGAATTAATTTTATCATCGCAATTATATTATACCATTGTCTGATTTTGAAACATGTTCAATCAAAATATGATCACTTCAAATGCTTTAATAATTAAGACTTCAATATTCGTTTTTTATTCGATAAAAGGATTTAAGCTAATATCGACCGAAAAATCTATAACTTGTCTCATTTATATCTACAGGGTTGCCACGGGTCAGGGAAGTCAGGGAATTTGATCAGTCAGGGAAAAGTCAGGGAATTTAGGTATAAAGCAAAAAGTCAGGGAATTTATAAATATTTCTGGAAAATTTCATG
>JAUZND010012663.1:0-28397 GCA_034780555.1 Coelogynopora nodosa | reverse complement strand
CCCCCCCCTCTAGTGGTCAGGGTCTCCTAGCCCCTCCCACTTTAGTGGTCAGAGTCTCATAGCCCGCCTCCAGTGGTCCGGGTCTCTTAACCCACTCTTCAGGGATTACGGTTTATTAGCCAATTTTTTTGCATTTAATAATTGAACAAAACTCAAAAACCTTGCCAAATTTTTTAGTACTTGACTGGTTTTAGAACAAACAATAACACATTTTTAAAACGTTAATAATTTGCACAATATTTTTTTACTAGGTGAAGAATATTGACTTATAAGTTTGTTCGTATCTCGTACGTATACCATCAAGAGTATACTATGGAGGCCACGTTCTATTTATGCATACCATGTAGACTTGACCAGCACATTGAACTGAAGTACACCTGTCTGTTATATTGTATCAGAGTTCTAAGTGTATTAATTGTTTCTTTACTCACATATAGCTTGCGAGGATAGCGACGGAGAACAATACAACATTGGTCATATTTGGATGAATCCTTACGGTCAAATGTGTGAGTGCGTCCCCAATTATGAGAAACAGAAACTCTTCCCCAGAGGTATCACTGCTCCTCCCAGAAAAATGTGTTCAATGGAAATATAAAAAAGATCCCCGGCAGAATTAATATTTGACAGAACTGAAAAAATGCCCTTTTTTATTTATTTATTTAGAAATAATAATCAGTTGTATTTTCATGCCATTTAACGCTGATTGTGTAACAATAATTCCAATTATATTGCTTGTTATATTTTTACAAAACTCTTTGTCATGGCTTCTTTTTGATGAATCATTTCATTTGTGAACTTCAAAGATCCAATTAATTTTTATTTAATACAATATACAGACTATATAAAATAACTCTAACAGAATATAACTTTATAAGTAATGGAACTATACATATCTTAAAATATAGTAATTTTGGCAACGGTAAGTTTGCTCACATAGCTTCAAATAGCCTCATTTTGGTCAAATGTACGTATGGAAGCAGCCTATTATGTACGTCTAGGACAGGGTGCAATACAACAAATATACGCAACCTTTCTTAGATATTTCATAATATTATTTACCGATTGAATTAAAAATGTAAAGCATAAACCGTGTTCAATTTATTTTCACAAAATGTTCTCAAAAACACAACAACAAAAAAACAAAACTAACAAAAACCAATAAACATAAAAAACGCCATTATGCTCAAGCTACTGAGAACCAATAGCACAATAAATAAATTGTTTGCTTTAATTTCATCAATAATTGTTTGAATAAATGTTTCGTAATTTACATAACTGAGTTTGTAATATCATTTATATGTAATTTAATATTTTCAATAAATATTTCACGTCATTTAAAGTATTAGAAAGTTAATAATAACTGTTTTCATGAATTGTTCGATATTTGTTCGTTATAATATTTTATCAAATATTTCTTTAAAATCAAACAATCTAATATTATCTAATTGAATTCGCAGAAGGCAGTATTGTTTCATTTATCTTTAAATTCAATTTTTAGAAATATTGACAATTTTAAAGAAATATTTTAAAATAGAATTCAATTACTTTTGATGATTTTTTATTTGTTTGTAGCCAAATTGTAGATACTTAAAACACTTAAAACTTAAAATTACTTATACCTATACCGATATCGTGATATTATTTATACATACATTTATTTCCATTTATATTAATATTTCGGTTAGTATCCCTATTCATATAGATCATACTGTCTCAACATATCCTTGAAATGTGATTAAATTTGTAAATTTGTAATAATTTAAAATTGTTATTTGAATTATAATTTGTTTATTAATATTATGACGTCATAACAGTCATACTACAAACTGTTTCTTATTGACCTTCGTATTAATAATCATTTAAAAAAATAACTGTTACTTCAATTTATTATAATATTTCGACTAGCATGATCAGAGATTATATAATTATTTGCAATCTACAATGAAATGTGAGAACGGATGTCTGCTCCAGTCCTTATAAATATTTACTATACATTTTCACACAATAGAACTAAAATAATATACCTTGCAATACTTCATCCACGAATAATGGAGCTTAAGAGTGTCCTTTTCATTAAACATTGAATATATGTATTATTTTTCTTTCATGCATTTATATGGCTGCTATTGCTTTTAGATAATTATTTGTTACTAATTTGTAAGCTTGTGTTTTTTTAATAATAAGTACGTAGAGCCAGTATACAAACAGCAGAGAGACAAGAGCACTACAGCTGGTTTCGAGCTATTCAGCTCTCATCAGGTACCCGTATGGTCTTCCTATACTGACGACCGGATTGCACGGATAACTTATTAAAACCACCACACAAATCGTCTGAAAAAGCAATTATCACTAAGCGTATACTTTAATGTAAACAACATATACTGTATATTATCCGATTTAAGGAAAGGGTTCTATTAATTTGAAATAAAATACTTGTGACAATATATACATATGCTATATTTTAGCATTTATTATTATTTAACTTATCATTACAAAAATATTACGAACATTAAAATTATAATATTTATTTAGATTACATAAAATAAATTGTATACATAATGATATGTCCTAATAGTGGAACAAATGCAGTTAAATAATGATAAATTATCAGTAATATCATTCTACATGATTTATGTTTGTTTTTTATGAAATTATATAGGGGACCTCCTATAATGAAAACCCTTCCCTGTTAGAAAAGTAGCCGTACGGATATATGAATAAGTGAAATGTTCAAGCAAATTGTTTCAATTATTGTTTAGTTCAAATTTAAGTAAAAGTAATGTGGCGTTCTATTATTACAAATTTATACTTTTAGGTATTGAAAATTGTTAATTATTATATTTTAAACATATAACTACTATCAAATTAATACAGTACTTCAATCGACCTTCTCGATTCTTCTATGACCTTATTGATTCTATGTTTTGAATATTATTATATAGGGGATATATACAGCTAGTTTGTATTTATATAGCAAAAATAGGCACACAAAAGTAAACGACGCTATGTTCAATGTGATCATCATGATATTATAGCATATATATTCTCAATAAAATATGATGACTAATATAAGCCTTTAATGGAGCTAAGCATACCTAAATGGTGAGAGTGCGCTATTTTAAAATAACGACTTCAAAGGAATATTAAACGTGTATACTGTATCAGTAAAGATCATAAGAAATAAGATTAGAAATCCACAGATTTTTACCTATGTAAGAACTTTAGATGTATTACAGTAAAAAATAATAAATCATTTTTAAACTTCATCCTATACACTGTATCTTGTTTCCGTGATTTTTCGCACATATGATACCCATAACAATAAAAGTCAATTATACATAATACAATGTTATAAAAATATCAGAGCAGAAATCATAGTATACTACAATTATAAAATATAATCAAAGAAGATATTCGTTATTTGATAATAAAAAATATCGTGTCATGCTTCCCAAAAGTTTTACGAAAATAATGTCTACATTCTAAAATTTTCGAAATTACAACTTTGTAACCAACCGATTTCATAATTTTGTAACATTGCAAATAAACAAATGGATTAAATAGTCGAAATATTTCAATTGTGTGCTTAATTTTTTTTACGAATTGAATAATAAAATTTTTAATTTTCTTATAAGACACCAAGACAAAGAGAAAATGGTTTATTCATTGTTTTCAGATTTATCAAATTTGGATTTTTTAACGAATTAATTTAGATGTTGAAAATGTACTTTTCAAAACAGGGATTTCATTTATTGATTGAAATAATCACCATAAACTATATTATTTTCTCTACATCTTTTGGTGCTGTAACTGTATGATAGTTTAACATAATAAGATTACAGTTTTTAACTTCACTGTTTAATAAAATTAAAATGTATTAAACAATGGAAATATAAGGTAAAATTATTTAAGCAAAAGTTATTTCTTATTCTAATCCTAGAATCACCCACGGCTGTTTGGAGTCCTCAGTTGATGAAATATATCATCAAAGTCATAGAAAGAGCTCAACGTTAATTTACCAAACAAGTCTGTGTTAACTGTTTTATTTATGTTTCCAATTAAGAATCTCGAAAGTGTGTTCTCAAATAGAAGTCTTTAGAATATAGACGCGTCTATTTTGACATCTGTCCATCCTACAAAATAATTCATGTCCTTGTCTACTATTCTTAGTTTTGGATTTTTTAAATCCGATATTCCTACGCATAACACTAGTGGACACAACTTCAAATTATACAAAGAAAAAGTAGCAAAATGCCGGCAACATTTCTATACGACACACATTATTCATTGATGGGATTCCCCATATATAATTAGATTATACACCTATCCACAATGTTTTTAAACATAAATTAAGTTTCCTAATCTGTCAATTCACTATAATATTTTAAAATTGATTCAATCATACAATATACAATTATACATACAATCCTTACCAATAATACAATAATACGGTACCCAAAGGTATAATTTTTTAGTCAATAAATTTCCTTGGTTGTTGAAAAATTGTTAAAATAGTTAAAATTTAACTTTTTTATCGAAAGACAATTGTTGAAAACAGTTCTGGACTAAATTATCTGGAATTATCTGTCAGTGTCATATCTAGCATAGTGGCAAAGAAAGGTAGCTGCCCTCTAGTAGTTTGAACAAAAAATGCATTTTTCCTTTTTCATCATGGAGTATATGGCTCATTAGTAATCGGTCAATTTTTGAACTGTTGTTTTATGAAAGACCGCCTTTTTATGGTTCGCTGTATAGTAGTATTTTTATGGGCTTTAAAATGATGTATACTATAAAATTAAGTCTTTTAAATTGTCGATGCATAATTATCAATTTAAAATTACCGTCCGCATATAACGGCCTACATAAATATATTTATTGACTTTATGCACATTTTGGCCGATTTAGGTCTATACAGATCGATTATACGTATTTATATGTATAAATACTTTAGTTATTTTACTTATGTATAATATACATAATATAATCTTATAGATTATACATATTTATAAGTATAAATACATTAGTTACTTTACTTATGTATAATTATGAAAAAAATTATAGAAAAATACACTAGAAGTTCCTTTTTTCTGTGTTCTGCCATTATGAAAAAAAGGGTTCACATAGCTCTAAGCTAATTAAGTTAATGCTTCTCAGTCCTACTTAGAAACATTAAAATAATAACTTATTAGACGCAGTGATAGTTTTTATAAACAAAAATGCACAAGAGAGTAATACAATGAATATTTTATACAATGCAACCAATTAGATAGATTCCCTCTGGCTATTATGACTGTGGTCATCTCTGCTTAACTTTATAAAAGTAGTATGGCATATCAACAACACAGGTCTGCTGTGAAGGTCTTTCGGTGGGTAGGTATGGTGGGAGACTCGTAGCTTCACCCTTAATGACGAGAATTCCGCATTAAAAAACTGATCATCAGGTAACCTCACTAGTCACTTTATACAAGTAGTATGCAGTTTTAATAACTGTTCATACAACATTTTAAAGGTAAACTATTTTTGAGGTTTAAATCCCAGCAACCAAAGTGATGGAACATGGTGCTGAGTTTGCCTTAATTGATGCTCTGCTTTTCATGATTATTTTCGTCTAAAAGCAGTCACATGTTTTCTTTTTTTCAGATATGATCAAAAATATTAAAGCCCTTTTTTAAACCTTAACCAAAATAAGCTAATTTAATAAAGACGAATAATAAAATATCAAACCATTAAAAAAATTCGTGATTTAAAATTCATTGTTAAATTTTTACAATTTTTAGAAATTTTAATAAATATAGTAATATTAATAATATAGTAATAATATAGTAATAATAAAACAATTTATTACTGATGAATTTGTCACAACGAACTGAAGCTCTTTTGAAACTATTTAGGCCATATTTAGGGAAACTTATCTTCTTCCAAGACATGTTGAAAGCATTGGAACCGAATACAAAAGCATTTAGCAGTGCGTTATATTAAAAAAATATATTATTTAAATTGTTTATATATACAAAATATGTAATCTACAGACCATTTCATTATATCAGCTGTTTCTGTTAAAGTTCGGTTACCTAAATAATAACAATTTATTTAGGCGAAGGAAAAATTTAAATAAGAGCAATAAATGTGATTCTATTATATTATTGTATAACAATTTCACTCACGAACACAATTTATTTTAGTTTCAATGGATACGTTGCCCAATTCTTATTTATATATTCATGCATATTTAGTTTAGTTACACTTTTTAAAAATTATTTTGTAGCTATAATTATGGCATTATATCCTTAACTTGATTTATGCGTGTCAACGACCATATATATACAAGTTTCATGATCCATCTTTTGGGAATTTTAATGGACAACTAGTATAAAGATGAGACCAGAATAAATAGAAAGGGTATATTTTTTATCATATCCGTCATCATATTTCACCGAAAGTTAAAATTAGACGATCATGCCAATCTCTGAAGAACGATTAGAATAATTAAGAATATACCAATTCTCAAAAGGGCACATTAGCAGGTCAACTGAGTCATTACACTGTTCAGAAATTGGTCTATAGAGAATGTGAATCAACAATATATGATTTTGTGCATTATATAAGAAAGGAGCGATTTCAATCACTGCCCTAAATATTTTAAAGCGCAGGTTACATTATTTTTGATTGATCCCCAATAGGGAATTAAAAAAAGAGGTTGCAGAATATTTAATAGGATTTAAAAAATATGAACATGGGAATAAATAGAAAATAGAAGTTGAATAAGAATACAGTCGAATTATATGAGAAAATAGTTGCTTCAAATTTTGTTGATATTGAAAAAAATTAAGAAAACGTGCCGTAAAAATGTAACAAATTATTTTCTTACGAGATGGAGTTGTGATATATTTAAATTTATGGTGGAATTTAAATAACTATAACTGTCTCAATTTTAATCAGTTTTCTTCATTTTATTGTTCTTAAACTGTTCCCATAGATAATTAATCAATTAACATATTTAAACAATATTAATAATCGATACAATTACCAGAATAGACAATATTAAAGCAATGGTCAACCGTTTTTACCTCTATACCAGGTATTGTAATTATAGATAATAATTGATATTTATATCGATTTATTTGATTTTAATTTTATGCATTTTTATCGCATTTTTTATGCATTTTTTTGTCGGCATTGATAAAATTAAGTTAATAATGTAGGCATTATATTTTTGAATTCTGGTCAGCAATATAAGGGCGCGTAAAATCCGGACCTGTCTGTCAACATAGAAAAGGCACCACCCGAAATTCTGGCTAATTATTTAAGTTATTTTTACTATTCATTAAGGACTAAAGAAGGTAAACCCTACAGCCCAGCCTCTTTAATATGCATACGAGCTGCCATCCAAAGGTATCTAAATAGCCCCGACATTAACAGAAATATTGATTTGGTCAATGGCAAAGATTATGTGAAATGTTATGGTGTTCTAAAAAGTATGGTAAAGATGTGGATGGAAAATGGTGGAAAGGAAGCAGAAAATAAATATTATTCCATTGAAACGGAAGATTTGAAAAAATGAACACTTACGTTGATAGATCAACTGCAAAACGCCTCCAACAAGAAACTTGGTTTTCACTGTGTATTACTTGGCACTCCGAGGACGAGAAATTTTGCATGATTTACCAGTTTTACTCTTTTGGAGTAGACAGCGAGAAAAAAAAATTTTTATAAACAAAAGTTACATTACAAAAAACTTGAAAGTTTCACTGTCTCGGGAAGAATTTCAGAATTTTCCCCAAGCCAGAGTATGCGAAAATAAAGATAATCCTAATAATTGCCCAGTTACCTGCCTTCGTACATACATCTCAAACATTCCGAAACAATGTACTAACCTCTTTCCACTGGAACTGAAGAAACCTGCCGCAAATGGGGATTTGTATTGTGAGCGAAGATCACTGGGCAAAAATGCAATTGGAAGGACGATGTCGGACATTAGTGAGACTGCTATGCTAAAAAACGTCACACTAATCATTGTGTTAGAGAGACTGTTGTGTCAAATTTGAAAGAAAACGGTCTGGAAGGGCACAAGAATGTTCACGGTGTTGAACGATATGTTCGAAGAAAGCGTGATTCAGAGAAAGAAAGAGTGTCCTCTATTTTAAACAACAGTCTAACGAATTCGTCAATGATGAAGGAACGTCAAGAAAGATTCAGAAATTCGAAAACAAAATTATCAACATTTTAACTAGCGTAGAAGCAAATTACAAAAACGAAAAAATCATAAGTTCTGGAAATAATAACTGCACCATCAACTTCATAGTTCCTTCGGAACTAGATTAGAAATATCTTCTTGTTATTTTGATGATAGTTAATCGAAATGCCTGGTTATATATCTCCGATCAGCAATAAACAGATGTTACATTGCTGACCAGAGATTAAAATGTTATATGCTTGTTACTAAATAAAATTTATTAAGCAATTCTTAGACTTCAATTGTTTATTTTTTAATCAAAAGTCTGAAAACACTTTAAGATCATACAATCTGATATACAATACAGAAAAGATTAAAAATACAACTAAAAGATACCACTAAAATTGTTTACAAGTGAAACAAATATGAAGACACATTCAAAAGCATACTTTTTAATTAAAAATTGATAATACCTATGTTATTAATTTATAAAAGTTTTTATCGTGCTGCATGCATCTGTCAAAGTCAATATCCTCAAAATATATGTCACATTTCAATTAATGGCGTTGAAGATATTCTTCTCAGCAACAATATTTTTTTATTAATTTTGAAGATCCTTATATAGGATTAGACATTAACTATTTAACTACTGATGTTTAATATTAAACAATTTAACCACCGCTGAGGGTCCGAAATCCTGCACTAATTGTTTGGTGACCTTGTATAGGATGGAAATAGATGCCATAGAAATATATGCAAAAATGTAAACAACTTTCAAGGTCGGCGGGAATTTTGCAATAAAGATTTCATAATGTACAATAGATCAAAATATACATTTAAATTAAAATATATTTTGAAACAATTTGTAATAATGAAAATAGCAGTTATAGCAATAACATAATTTATCTAATATTTGGTTTTAATGAATGTAATATTTTTAAATTATGCATTATAATTAAAACAATATATAAAATTAATATGTCACAATCACGTTTTTATAAATATTTGTTTACATTTTGGAATCTATTTCTACACCACAACCTATCCCCCCATTTTTATTTTTAATGTTTAGTCATTACACTTTATGATTTGGTCATTCCCTGTAGCTTTTACTATATGAATAATCTTTATATTATAATAAAATTAATTTACTATATACCTAGCAGTCCGTCGCATTGATTATTATTGCTTCTTTCTTATTTTTTACTTTGATTTGTTTTGTGATTTGTGATTTGTTGATTTTATTGATTTTATTGATTTGTTGATTTGTGATTTTATGATTTGTTTTACATTTTCAAATATTTGCGAGATAATTTTTAAATGTTAATATTTTTATATAAAGTTTAAAGGTTAACGAATAAACATTTAAGATCTGTAATGACCGACAGCTATGCATCAAATAATACACCACGATTTCTATTTTTTTACAATTATGATCACTGTTAGTTAATATTTGATTTCTAATATAGTTTAAATGAAAGGCATTAGCTATATATTGACAAAGTTAAATTCATCTAGGCCATGTTATGTTAAAAATTGATTAGAATAGGTATATAATAATATTTATTAGGTATTTATATATTTTAATATATTTAATATATTCATAACAATCACATTCATCTTGGTCTACATTCTTGTTTGTTTTTAGCACAATTTTACCATGAATGTCTTCCTATTTGAATTAGAAAAATTGCAATTCACTATCTGATTCTATAACATATATATTTATACTAAACGTGTTGACTTTATAGGTTTGATGTAAAAATTGTATTTCTAAGACAAATCATTCAAATGCGATTAAAATGAAATAATAATTGATTTTACATGTTTAATTAATTTTTAAAATAGTTGCATTGGAAAAAATTAGTATGTCGATATATAAGCAATATATCAATTATTATAATTATTTAACAATAACATCAATATATTAAAATGGTATTGATTACATGAATAAAGTTAGGGAAGTATGCATTATTGAATGATGTAATTTATATATACGTATATATATAATAATATGTATTAATGTATGTTGATGTTTAATTAGAAATATTAAGGAGACCAATGAACACTATTAATTTTTATTTATACAATTTGTATAATGTAAATATATATATACACATCATATCAAAAAACGTTTCATTTCTACATTGACTGTGTATAGGGTGGTGTTTTTCCACTTAAATGGCTGATATAATAATTTATAATGCATATAGAAATGAAAAGCAGAGGGTAGGTATATATAACACTGTCACCCCACAAGTATTTACACTGGTATAGAAGGTTAGCATTTTGTCATATTTAACTGTCAAACATGTTATCGAAATGTAATTATTGCGCAGTATATTATTATCTCAATCTATAACCAAAATATCGTTCACCTTATGCGACGCCAATTAGACCTTTAAATGAGTATACTTTGAACACATTTATTTCACACCTATATATTTCACAGATATATTGTTATGACCAAAGAATCTAGAGCGAGATTCTTTGGTTATGACCAAATGACACTGCATATAACATTCTGTTCCCCCCTCCAACACATGATAAAAAGGGCAGCAGTTAATTGTATCTGATTGAGTCTATATATTGTGCAAGTTTATATAGTGAATAACATGTATAAGTCACAATAAGGTACTCAAGATTGCTATTGACTGGCGCCGTGAATCGTATTACCTGACTGACATACGAGTCGATTGTAATTGCATGCCTTACCTACACACTCAACTATGTTACACAAAAATTGGCATTGATCATTTTTTGAGTGAACATAATTAGGATAAAGAAAATTATTGTTATATTAAATATATAAATTATGTAATACAATTTGATAAAAATATATTTAAAAGAACACAGATAATATAGAAGGGAACATTATTTGAAAACGTTACCAACATGAAAATGATTATTTCAATTAACACTCAATTGGAATCATATAATAAATTATGATGTAAATATACAATATTAGTTTCATTTGGGAGTAGACATTGTATTTTATTTTAAATTAAAAAATATAAATTATTATGAATAATTAATAAATTATTATGAATAATTAATAAATGATTATGAATAATTAATAAATTATTATGATATTTACAATAATGACATAGGGGGCATATTACTTATTATTTATTTAATTTGTATCACAGTTTTAATCCATCAAAGATGTATGATCAATTTGACACAATTTTTCACAGTCGCATTTATCAAAATCATTGAAAAGTGGCACTACACCTCCATGAACAATATTTGTTAATGAACTTTGACTAAGAAAATATAATTTTGAATATTTAGTACATTTAAACGAAACTACATTTTGAGAAGTAGGTATATGCAATATTCATTAAGCATTTTCCATAGATTTTAAATTTACAGTTTATATATAAAAATTGTATATCTCTTTTTTTGTAAATTTTTTTACTTCACTTCACAAAATGTTCTATATCAATGTTGACCTCTTTCAAATGGATAAAATTTATGCTTTTTTTATAAATACATTTCAAATTTTGTATTTGATTTATTCAATATATTCCTACATGTTTAATATTTATTAAAACTTTATTAGGAGGTAAATTTCGGTGCGATCTCTGTTTTTATTTTGATAATAATACATAATTAATTTATTTATTCTTAAAAAATATTTGTAAAACTAACAAATAAATATCCAATATATAGATGAGTAAATTTCTATAGTCAACGTATACATATATGTGTGTAAATTAAAAATATATATATTTTAATCTAGATTATTACGTATTATCAAAACATATTTGCTTAAGAATTATCATTAAAATTTTGAAAAAATATTTGATATTTATTAATCGATTGAATTATTTATTATTATTATTAATATTTATTTATCAGTATTAATTAATTAATTAATATTATTATATACACGATAATTAAATTGTAATAAATTATATTGCTTGAACTTGACAAAATTTAACACATTTTCTTAGACTTAAAATTATAATTTTCCTTCAAAGCCGATGTAATATTATATTAATATAGAAAAATATTCCAAAATTATCGATACTATACTAGTTAACCTACACCCAAACATGCACTATCCAAATATGACGTTGGGTTGACATTTCCCACGGCTAAGCCCTTGTCTTCATCGTTATATTATGTAAACCGAATTCATATAAAATCACCCCCTTGTAAACAGACGATATGTTATATTGGCATACGGATAGATATCGACTCTTCCCCGCCCGCCTCTCACCATATGATTTCTTGATGTATTAATTATTACCTGTGGGCACAGTTCACGATGGTAGCGCATCCTTACAATACGCACACATTATACACCTATATCTATATACATACATCCATCTATATTGTACTATATTGTATATGTAGGTAAATAAATTAGGCCAAAATTGTCGCAAAATTGTAGTGAAGTGTCGGTGACTTAATTCGTGGGAATGTTTCTCGTGATCGTAATATTTATTTCAGAGTAGAATTACTGCGGTCATTGATGATAGGGTCTATATATATGCAATGGGTAGAGTTTTGTCAGCTTTGTATTGCGTAAAAGAATTCGGTGATATACAGAAGGTGCTGTATAAAAACCTCATTCATATTTGCCAATTGACTTAAATGATAGTTTCATTCGTTTTAATTTATTTAATGATTTTTTTCAAGGAGCCCAAAATTATTAAGCTGTATTCACACAATTAAATTTTTGAGAGAACAAAATAATTAGTTATAATGCAAAAATTAGCGCAATTATGTATATCCAGTTATCTATATATTTGTGATAAATGTTGTGGTTATAAGACCATTAAATTTTTGTATGCTATTTTGTTAAACTGTTTTTAGTAATGGAAGCAATTAATATAAAAAGTTATATAATTTGAGATAATTATAGGTCGGCTAAAGAATCCCAAATATTAACTTGAAAGTTGCTATAAATAGTTTTTCTGTTATGCCTATTGTCGAATTAATAAAATTGTGCTACTCTAGTCTGTTGCAAACAGAATAAATAATATATTAAAATATATATATATATATACTTTGTTGATTTTTTTCTAGGAAATTTCTGAAAAACTATAATAAATTTGACTTTTTGTATTATTGATATAACATTTTATTTTCCCTACTGGTCAGTTAAATAATTTACCTATTTCCCATTTATAAAACTATATCCTAGTGAATTATTTTTTGGAATAATTTTTGCAATAATTAAAAGAAAATGAGAGTAATTTTAACCCCTAAGGATTAAATTTAAGTACAACCAATACCTTTATGTTAACATTACCTATACGTTGCCGGGGAATCTTCTTTCCCACGGTTTCCGCTTTTATCCCTGCACATTTGGCGACGCGCCTGAACGGATTCCCATGAGCAGGTCCGAAAAGAAAGCCCCAAGGTGCTTTAATCTCCATCCACTATCCCACCATTCCGTAAGTAATAGGTTTTGCCGCCCCTGCTCAGAACTGTCAATCCGTTTTGTACTTAGAATCTGTCAATCCTTAGTAAATCTGTCACGTCAGCGCTCAGCGACCAAAGTCGCTCACAGGTCCCCTAAAAGCTTAAAGGGAAATGGAACAATTGAATTAAACAATTTTTTTTTAATTAACAATTTAATTGCTATGTTGTTCAGGTCAAAAAAGTGTCATAATGACGTCGTAATCTATTTTTAGTCCTAAATAAACTCAAAATCAGTAAGCTAGACTATCTATCTGGATTATGAAATCGTAATTAGTATTTTTCTACAGAATATATCCTAGAGTTTTGGGTAGTTTTTTTTACAACTTTGTTTGTTTAAATGACATTTAAAAAAATTTTCTCTATCTTTAAAGGTTTACTTATAATATTATACACAACTAAAATTGGTCGTTTTCCCCAACAGAACTACTGGCAATTTATAAACGGCACTATAAATAATTGTTAGTATTACTAAACCTTTAATTAAATAGGTTGTCTACAAGTACGGTTAAAGCTACTTGGTACCCTACCCCTATAACATTTTAAAAAAATTAATTAGGATAAATAAAAAGATGTTGAGCATTTTTTTACCCGTTTACTTAGTTAATGTAATATACTTATGCATTTAATTAAAAATTTGTTGTATAATTTTTTTGAGGTGCCTCACGCATTTATTTAAATATTTTTAAAACGCAGGTATAACAAAATTACTTATTATTATATTAGTATGGAAGGTCATTTTTTCCGAAGTACCAAAAAAGGAAAATAATTATATATTAGGAAAAATTTTAATCGAAATTAAACAAATTTAAATACACAAATAAATCAATATTTAAAAAAAATATTAGTCGACTTTTCAAATACCAAAACTATAACTCATATTCATGAGGGGAGGAGAAGTACAACTGATATAATTAATACATTTATTATTAAAATAAAAAATTTAAACTATTATTAATTATTTAAGCGTGATCATTTCGCGAATAAAAATAATGAGAAATCAATGGTAAATATAGTTTTTTTTAGTGAAATCATCATGGTAACTTATAAAATGGTGTATTTGCTACTCTATATGTTTTGATATTATTCTCGGAGTATTTTTTTAATTTGAGAATTTTAGATGAATTTTTTAATTTTTTATTATATATAACATAAATGTGGTCTATACATGTTTTAATTTGTAACTAAATATCTACAATCAACAAACATCAACAGCAAACACATTGAAATAGTATAAAAAAAAGTTCACTGTAGTACTTACTGAATCATGAGTTATGAGTAATGAGTGTATTTTTGAAATCAGTCTCTGTTAACTTTTTATATTCCTATATGTAAAGGTTTTGTATAGTCAGAAAAATCATCAAAGTGTGCGTGTGTGCATGCAGTCAATAAAACAAGGTGAATAATAGTTTTGTAATTTTAGAAATGATATATCAAAAGTTGTTAATTAATCATTTTAGTATAAATGATACAAATATAAATTATATTTGCAAGTTCTAACCATATATATACCAAGGGGATGGGTATCATTTATCTCAACATGTTTTTAAATTTCTGTATGGAATAAAAAGTGAACAGAATTTTATTTATATATATATATATATGGCAGTTAAGAATACAGGATTATAAAAGCAGATTAATAATATATATAGAAACACTTGGTAGTGCTTGCATTAAGTGAGTTTATTTATTAAATACACATCTGAATGATTTGTAATCTATTTTTTAGTTTTCGATTTGCTTAATTATAGGTCGAGATTTGAGTAATTGTGAGTGGGACGATAGCGGATTTGTGATTACAAGAGAATGATTGTAGCAAGTGACCGGGAACGCTTTCAATGTAAATTCACGGTAAATAGAAGTTACACTCCATCACTCACAGGGCATCAGTTTTTTTTAAATTGTACCTTATAACTGTACCATTTTAAAAAATGTATTAGTACTTTTAAAATGGATAAAGTTTGGAATATATTGTATTTCTTTCATATCATTTATTTTGTCCAAGTCCATATTTATTGTCTAATAAGCTTTCGAAGAGTATATATCAATTGGATGAAAGGTTTTCTTTAAAATAATCTTTATGCCATAAAGATTTTATTGTAATATAAATTACACATTTAAAATAAATATTTATAAAAAAGAATAGACTCATTTATTGTGCTAACAGTTTTTATTAAAGTAGGTTTTATTAAATGTAGTAGTTCCAAACAAAATGTTTTCATATTTTTAAAATAATGTTTGAATTAACATTTTTTATAAACATGTAAAAAAAATGTTATCCGAAATTTGTAATTTAAAAAAATTGTAGAATTTGCCAACATAAATATTTGCTATTTAAAAAAAATGTTAGACCCCTTGTTTAAATGGAAATCTTTAGTAATATTTTCATAATTAGAGCTTTGAGAATTATAGATCTTAAGAAATATAATTTATGTATTATCTGTAGATCGACAACTTATTTATAAAATAAAATGCCTTACTTTCACTATTTTTTATACTCTTGCCACAAAAACTTTCTAAATTTTTATAAATCTTAAATAATGTTTAAAAAATTATTATGTCCCTTAAATTGATAAAAAATAGTTATAATAACTTTATAGTTTCCATACATATATAACATTCACATTTTAAATAAATTCCAAAACAGCATATGCAATATTAGCTTGCTATTTCATTAAAATTAATTAAACTTGTACGACTATGCTCAGAGAAAAAAAGAATTTTTTAGACATAATTTCGATTTTTTGCATTATGTCTACTTTGTTATAATAAACTAATTAAGTCAATAACTGTATTTTCCGATTCGTATAGAAATTTGAAGTAGTTCATTTTATTCCTGTGATATATAGGATGATGACAATAAACCTACTAATTTAATTTAATTTTTATTTCTATTTTTACCTAAAAATATTTCGTTAACTAGTGAATATGAAATTGATTTAAAAAAATGGAAAACTATTTAATTATTAGGTCAGTCTAATGCACGACGGCTGAGTTATCTGATGTGAAAACGTTTTAAATTATTGAGAGAGCCATTGTTGTATATAAATTTATTAAATAGATTTGTTAGAAATGCTCAAATTATATAAATAAGCAATTAAATCGACGTGCATTCGTATGAATATACCGTCTTAATATAACGCCTCACAAAATAGTTAAGTTTTATTAAAATTTATTAAAAATGTAACTATTAGAATCAATAAAAAACGTTTTCGGTGCTCGCAATTAGGCGTAGTTTGACCCACTTGTGCATACATTATGTTCATAATATGAATCTGGTAGTTTTAAAAGGTTTTCGAAATATTATGTAGAGAGAAACAAGTGGTGTGTTGTATTATAATACGGTGTACCATTTAATAAAAATATCTCATATATTGTGACACAGTATGGTGTTGAGAAGTACAATTATAGTGGTATAATTTCGATAAAAAAGTGTGATTTAAAATTTGAGTGGTCTTCTAAATCTATAATTTGTTTTATATCTATTTTATTATGAGCTAACTTTAGATCCATAAAAACTACCATATTTCTAAAAAAAAATTAATTGTTATATTTCAGGTATTTTTTCACGTACATTTGTGTGGACTTCATTTTGACTTTTTCTAAAATGCACTTTTGAAACTCATTAACGATACAGTTGCAATTATTATTAGGTATAATTAGACAGATAGCAATTTTGTTAGGCATTGTGTACGTGTTAAGAATCAGTAAATGTACCTTTATAGTCGCCAATAAAAGAATTTTATGATGCGCACTTACTCCGTTATAAATGATCAACGGTCCTCGAGCATTTTATGTTTTAATAAAATAAATAAAAGCTCTGACCATAATGTTTTAGATACCAGCATTGAACATTGACAAATGCACTTTGACAATGAAAGCAATCGTATATTGTAGTAGTCGGCGAAAGTGTGTCATATGTGTATATATGGCCTATACTAAATAATATTGTCGTGGAAGATGTATACAATACAAAGCTGAGTGCCGCCTTTGCAGTTCGTCTGGTGCTGTATAGTACTGTAGAGAAGAGATGGTATAGTTCTGTTGCAGACTTTTCGGAAAAACTAGGTCTGCGATTCTGTCAACATTTACACTTTCAATTTATGCATTGACGGGCGTTGTTAAGAGGAGCAATAATAGCTTATTATTCCAGGTGTGAGTCGGGTTTATTCACCATATCTTCAAAGAACGCTGTTTGTTTCATCTGTTCTTTTTTGTTTATTGGTATATATACATATATTTCTACCGTCATCATTGTTGGATACTTAATTTATAATGAGCAGAATATTATAAGTTGCCAAAATCATATTTATATTGTTACTAATAAATAATTATATTGAATGTTAGACATATTCAGACAGTATGTATTATATATAAATGGTTTATAGTGATAATAATGGTACTTGGTTATAATAATGGTAATTTTATATTGATGTAATAAAATCAATATGACTTTTATTAAAATTTTTGGCAATATAAAATTCTCACTATGATGATAAAATAACAATCGTAATTGTTAAAACATTTGTATATGATTTAAATATGATAAACTATGTATTTCTAAAAAATTGTACATATTTCTAATTGTTTGTTCTATATACACATTTTCATTAAAAAAAATGGTTATGTTTTAAGCATCGTGAAAAATGTATATATTTTCTTAAAATTATCTTATTATATTATACAGGGTTTATAGTCATATGTTACCTTTTGTGAGAAAAACTTAATTTTGCACCGCAAGGCTCTTGTAATGAATCAAATGCAATTTGAACTAAATGACGAAAAGCAAAAAAGAAAGAAATTTCAGTACATTTTCAAAAATTGATTCAGAATCACCGTACAATTTCATCGTAGAATTTTTAAACATTATTCTGGAAGAGTAGTCTGTGGCCACATAACAATTATACAACAAATTAATAATTTCTACATTGAACATTAACATATTTATAATTTGGACATATTCAGGTATTCAAATAATTACTAATAAAATATATAATTTATAATTTATATATATATATATATATATATATATATATATATATATATATAACATAACCATATTTTAATATTATATAATTTAAACCTCGTTATATAATATTAAGATGATTCGCGTCGTGACTCTTTACTTGATGGTAAAATAATATAGAATTGATTTGGCTATCATAAGTCAATTAACAATACATCTTGTTAAATACTTGCATATATACAAAATATTCCGTCAATTTTTTAATTTGTACACATGTGTCGTAACATTGTATCTCCACAAGAAGTAAAAACGACAACAAAGAAATTTATTTTAGTTTTTACTTTCGTAAATAAAAATTATGTTTATATGAAAAATTTAGTCTCTCCCTCAAAAACGCCTCCCGCAGTTATAGAAAATTGTTAAATTCCATTTCATTTTATTCCTTTTAATCTTTTTTAATATCATCAGAGGACATGTATAATATATGTATAGTATGAAACATTAATGCTACATTTATTATACCTAAAAAATTACATAATTTAGAAATAAACCTGTTTTAGTCTTATGGTATATACTATAAGACTAAAAAATGTATATTTCTAAATCATTTCTAAAAATCATTCACTATTATGCTTTTCACATTGTAATATGTACGCATATCGAATATAATACAATGTGTACAGCATAATAGTGAATGATTTTTTTGCCAATACAATTTGGTCATAGTAATAATAATATTGTACGTAGGCTATCATATACAAAATAGTTTTCAATATATAAATCTGAAGATAAATTCACAGAGAAATGGGAATCTATATACATATTATTATAAAATCATGAAATTCTTATACATAGTGCAAAATTTATCTTATCTTATATTTTGTGGTCGATTTTTCGCCACTTAACTTGTAGATGCATTTTTTTCTGACTTTTTTCTTATTTTTCATACTTATTTCATCAGGTGAAAAACGAATTATGAACTTATAAAAAATCTGTTATAATACCTTATTCGTTATGAGGCACAAAGAAAGTTTGAGTAAAAGTAATGCATGTTATTACAAGACCAATCGCTATATTAAATTATCATCAGTAAATTTGATCTCATATTTTGTATTCCCTATATAGTGGCATAAATGGTACTTACGGATAATCAATTATATATATTGTTTTTACATGTTCAATACTAACTAATGTATATACAGTAAAAAATTCCACTGACAAAATGTGTTTATCACAATCCTAAAATTATTTTATGATATTAGAAGACATTTAACTCCTTGTCAAATTTTACAATCATATATTTTACCAATTTAATAACGATTCACGTTGAATTATTTGACGCGATTTATTTGCAAACTTCAATCAATTGGGATATATCATAAAGCGCATTGTGCTGTATTTGTTTTATATTATAATCCAGATTTTTATATATACACTGATATGTATATAAATGGAAATATAAGTAATCATTAATGAATCACTTAACTTGCTCATTTAAATGAGGAAATTATTGTATCCTTAATTATTCCAAAGCATGCATCCATTTTTTAAAATATGCCTTTCTCAAAGTAATTATATATTATTTATATAAAGGTATTCATACTTTACAATGTGGTTCACTCAAGTATTTCTAGAATTTATTATATTTACCCATATCAAGGGGTTACGCCCCCTCCTAAATTTTTAAGGTGCGTGATTTTAGAGCATTATTTTTGGCTATAGGTGTAATTTTATACTGATATTTTTCAAAAATTAATATTGAAAATTAATTAATAAAACATTATTGAATGTAAGATACGGGAAATATATAATATAGAAATGCATATGGAGGGGAGCGTAAATGATAGGAAAAGAAAATATAGAAACATATAATCAATATGGAGGGAAGCGTAAAATATAGAAAAATATAATATAGAAACATATAATCATTATGAGTGTGGCGTAAAACAAAGAAAAATATAATATAGTAGCACATATTATGGACAGGAAAAAATATATTAAAATAGTTAAATTACATGGGGGGCCTATTTTTTTAAGTTTTTATTTGTAGGGGTGTAATTTCCTAATTCCCATAATTCCCCCAATTCCCCTAATTCAAAATCCTGGATCCACCCCTGTATATAGACTATAATTCTAATTTATGATGTATAGTGGGTGTTTTTCATTTGAGATTTAGTTAATTTTTTCTCGTGAAAAGCCGGCTCTTAAATTACTACAACAAGTAATCAAGAGATAACATTTTCACTTGCTGCAGTCAGGTCTTTTTATTTCAAGGTTACAATTGTTTAGGTTATCGAAAAAAGGAAGAGCACCCATTCCATAATTGTACCTCTTAACTATATAATAGATAGAATGATTTTCACACGATATGACAAACACAGTTTCAACTCCACTTGAGTTCTGTAATTGCATGAAGTTCCTATTGCAACCTAATTTATACCTTACCTGTCATATGTATGTTAAATATGTATAATGTGTGAATCGGTTTATCATTATATTTATATAGGGGCGACAACAATCTTTGTTAAAAGTGTCACTTTTAAAATTCATTGTTTGGTTTCCGGAAGTAATTCCACTGCTATGCCTGTATATATATTTTTATATATTATAGTCAAAACAGTATATGTATATATGTTTTTGTTAAAAAAATTCAGAATGGCCCTATACAACATAGGGCAGCTACAATATTAGAAAATCCATATCAATTCACAAAAAATATAATCGAAAAGAAACAATAAATTTCTAAATTAAAATGATATAATGATACGATCTATCCATACTATAAATGTTTATGTACGCTAAGTATAATGTTAAACAATTTTAGCATTTATTTATTTAATATATGAAATGTTATAAAATTATTAAAATTATATATTATAATATATTAATAATAATATATATTTAACCACACAACATCTGTATAAGTACAATCAAAGTGGAAGTTCAAAGTGGAAGTAAAACATATTATTTGAAAAAATTACATTTAAGTTTAGATTTAAAAGTAGCAAAATTAATAATACATCTAAGGTCTGGTAGAAGACAATTCCAAACTGCTGGTGCTGAAATAGAGAAGGCTCTACATGCAGATGACACCTTAGACATAGGTTGATGAAGTCGAACCGCGGACTTGGAACGCAAATTAACAGGGATAGATGAAGATGCAGCTGGATTAATAAGCCTTTTCAGGTAGGTTGGTGCATTTCCAAAAATTGTCTTATGAACCATGCAACAGATTTTGAATTTAATCCGCAATCGAATAGGTAACCAATGTAGGTCTTTCATAACCGATGTAATGTGTGAAGATTTTGGTAAGCGTTTAACAAACCGAGCACAAGAATTTTGAACTCTTTGAAGCCGGTTTAGTAGCAAGGATGAACAGCCAACAAGCAAAACATTACAATAGTCCAAAACTGAGAACACAAAGGCACAAACTATGAGTTTAGCAGTTTCTTCATTGATGAAATGGCAAATACCATATAGATTTCTGATAAATAAGAACGAGTTCTTGCTAATATTTTTTATATGAATATCAAATTTGAGAAATTTATCAAATGTCACACCAAGGCTTTTAACTTTAGAAGAAGGATGTATGGTCTGTCCACAGACATTGACATTTGGAAAATCAAGAGAACCCAAGAGCACCACATGTCAGGATTCAATTTCAATCGATTTAAATTGTACCAATCATATACATTATATAAGCATAACTCGAGAACTGAAACGCTTATAGAGTCTATAAAGTGTCACTTTGGAAGGTGATATATATATTAGTATCGTTAGCGTAAATCTTGTGTTGTAGATGATATGACGAAATTATATCAGTGACTGGAGTAGTATTTCATTAATATTTAGAAATATATAGCCTATTTACTTGTATATAGACTTCATAAAGTAATATTTTTGAATTCATTAAACTATTAATATACAATAAAATTATAATACAGTTAATTACAATATTTCATTATATCAACTATATATATATATATATATATATATATATATATACATATATATATATCAATTATGTATAGATTATATTATATGATATATTATATTACGAGTTGCGGACTGTCGTATATACGAAATATACTTACCAAGAAAAGCTAAACAAATTTTTAATTATTTGGTGATTTATGAGCATATATAATTTTCATATTTGACGCATTCTGCATGTGTCGACTTTGAAGTCTGGACCAGTTTTACTTTAAAATCACAGTTAATCCGATTTCTTTGGTTTATGCCATTTTTAATTTTAAAATTTAATTTCCCCCAAAAAAACGATCTACCTGGAATAATATGTCAACATCTTTTTCAATTTTTTCTATATTTTTCTATAATCTATTTAAAATAAAAGGTAACGTTATAAGAACTTTACTCATAAGATAGCATTACAATATGTGTGAAACAAAAGTACTGTTAATCATACATGTTTTTTTGAAGTGTAACATTGCAAACATAGGCTACAATATTTTACATAATATGATAATCTGCAATTCTCTTAGAAACAGTTAAATCGATTAAAATAAATATTAAAATAAGTACGTAATAGTGTTTACTTTTGTCTTCAACTGAATGTTCTTTGAAAATGCAAAGAAATTAGTTTATGTTCTTAAATTACGTACTAAACTTGTTACCTTTTGAAGTTTTTTATCAATCAATTTTGCATCATTTTCGTAGAGAAGCCTCATTTTTTCCCGGCGATATTTTAAATAACACTTTTTCCAATATGTCATCTCCCAACGTACTTTTTCCGGAAAATTCATTGGACGCATAGAATTATTAGTAGTATAAATTGAAGACCGCTGATCAAAATATGTCCCTCCTGATGTAAACCACTTTTCCTTTATGGTAGTCATCATGTCAGCGTGATTTTCTTTTACTTTTTCAAATTCATAACCATCTCTATTTTTAGAAAACTGTAAAAATATAGTTTTCATTGGTTTCTTCAGTGACATTGTGTTAACGCTGGTAGACTACTTTGTGAATTATGAAATGTATTATATATTTCACTGTCAAAAGTTAGCAATAATATTTAATAAAGAATTTTTAAATTGTATTTATTGATATATTTCTTATCATAATAATTCCATATTTATATAGAGTTTCAAAAAAATTATAGATACTAAAGACTATTCACAATGAAACATAATATGCAATAAACAACCTGCATAATAGGCTTGATCAATATACGATCAATATATTTGTCGCTTTGAGACTTGCACATTCTGATACAGCCTTAATTTTGATAAAGACTCAATGCCATTATAGAAATTAGATATGTAGCGAATTACGTACAGCCATTGCTATCCGATCTCTATGCTCAATACTCGACGTATTAACTAGGCTACAAACCAGAACTGTTATTGTATACATAGGTAGGCCTATCCATAAATATTATATACGCACGTCTAGATTTTATTGAAGTGGAATTATTAATCAATTAACTTTTAAAGAATATTTTTTAAATAATTATTATTTTTATATTTCATACATTTAAAGAGAAAATAAAAACCATAGATATATAATTGTTTATCTATATTAATATATTATATATTATAATTGTCTTATTATAATACAACTATTATATCTCTATGATAAAAACGCTATAGTTTACGGGTCTAATAGGTCTATGTTACTTATACATAATATTATTGTATAATGTTATAATATTGATTATAAACAGGTCTAGTTCAGGTGAAATAGCTCCTTATAATTGGAAAAATTGGAAAATTTTATGTAGCTTTAATGCGCAATATTTATACAATATTTTAGACAAAATTGTAAACTCCGCATTTTACTATAATGTCACAGGCGCCATATTTTAAAAAAATCATCAAATATAACTTTTTAAAATCATGCAATTATTAATGCTGTTTGTTAATATAAATATATGGAGGTGATATATCAGGATCATAATATGACATGCACACTTATAATGTATTATTATTTCTCAAGTATTATATTTATATATCATTTTAAATAAAAATTGATTATATTTTAATAAATATTATCTTTAACTTATAGCCTATATATAAGATATATATGTGCGCTTTTTATATAAAGTAAACTTTGCTGTGTAGTACATTTTTGTCGATTTTTTAATTAAATGTCAAGTTTCAACAATATTCTTTTCATAAAATCGGATACGTATTTAAACATATTAAGCAGATACAAACACTATAAATACTTAAAATTATTATTGTCTTTAAAATAAAGATATTTCACAAATAAGTATATATGTAGTACACCGGGGCGAGTTTGTACACTTTTGTGTTTCAATAAGCATTGGTTTCAAAATATATAAGATAAAATAAAAGTGCAATTTAAAAAAAATCTATAATAAGAATTGCATATATACAAATGTAGAATAAAAATGAACTTGATAAATAAAAACATTATTCATCCACAGCAATTTATATATTTTAAAAAGAACGGGGCGAGTTTGGCCTGCATGGGGCGAGTTTGGCCTTTGTTATACTTTTGTAATATGAATTAAAATAAAAAAGATATAGGATATCAAAATGTAGTAAAATATTAAAATAAACATATACAATATAATACATTAAAATTGCAATACATAATAAACTAAGATATTATAATATTATGTAGATTGAAACATAACATATTTAGAAGCATAACATTATTAATATTCATGTGTTAGTCAAAATTCTTAAATATTGTAAAAAGTACCAATCCATGTTTTTAAAGTTCAATCAATTTGACAGCCTTCACACTCAAAGCCATGCAGATTCTTACCAAACATATTGACGCAAATATCATGGAGCCACTGCTTACAGTAATCTTGCTTACAGTCCATTGCAATCACTGCTTACAGTCCATTGAATCCATGAACTATTTTCAAAGTCATCATAAAAAAACCGTTACATATTTTACAATAGTTGTCCTTGTTTAAAACTTTGTCTTCTGACATGTTGTGATAAGATCATTTTTCTGTCTTCTTTTAATGACTTCTTGGTGACTCTCATATTACTTCCAGATAGAGCAAACGAAGGCTTGGTGACTCTCTTTTTATTTCCAGATGCAAAAGACGAAGGCTTGGTGACTCTCTTTTTACTTCCAGATGGAGAAGACGAAGGCTTGATGACTCTCTTTATACTTTCAGATATAGGTTGAGGTGAAGGCTAAATGACTCTCTTATTGCTTTCAGGTATAGGTTCAGGTGAGGACATAGAGACTATATTTTTGTTTCTAAACATGAGATGAGGTTATAACGGCTTGATATTACCCGATGCGTTGGCGCATACAATTAATGTAATGAGGGTTCCTCTGTCTCCTACAGTGATTTTATTCACTTGTCTAGTACCTGATCTTGTAAGGACCTTTGCGGCTGTTGTAGGGACAGAAGAGAGCCAGGTTTCATCACAGTTGTAAATAACCGTGGGTGACAAAAGAAGGTCAAATTAATCATAGACCTGACTTGCTTCATTAAAGAACTGAATGATGCGTTCTTTATTGAAAGCTTCTGCTCGTCCTTTAGAGATATGTTCAGCTATACGTAAACTAATTGGCGTTTCTTATAGCTGATGTGCCAATCATAACTGGCTCGTTTAGTTTCATTCCAGGTAGCCGGCATTTTCTTCTGAAGCTTTCCTCTTCTTTGTTCCCT
The DNA here is from genome assembly GCA_034780555.1 of Coelogynopora nodosa. Taxonomy (NCBI): domain Eukaryota; kingdom Metazoa; phylum Platyhelminthes; order Proseriata; family Coelogynoporidae; genus Coelogynopora; species Coelogynopora nodosa. Next base: position 2,195 of record JAUZND010012663.1, on the reverse strand, counting down.
TTTAGCATAAAAGTAAGCAACTTTTCGTAATGAATCAATTGCCAAAGGGAATCCACGATCTGCGAGGCAAAAAGGCGTTCCTTTTACAGAATTTCCTGCTTCTTAGAAAATACTGTCTGGCCTTCAGATTTCTTAAAACCAATATTTTTTAGGCGAAATTGAATTGATGATCGCGGTACACCAAATTCTTTCGCAGCAGTGTTTATTTTACTTCCAAACTGAACTACTGCTAAATCTTTTTCTAATTCACGTTCCTTATTTGGTTTCTTTTTGACATAGTTTCTTACCATCTGAAATGTAAAAGTGTAATTACACTTGAATACACACACCGGACATATAGAAAACTAATGAATTAACGATAAAAATTGATAATTATTACTTAAACGTTTACAAATATAGTTCATAAACACATCAATCGATAGATCTAACTTGAGGCCAAACTCGCCCCAAAACAACATAGCTTTTTAGAAATTCATTACTTATATTTTTAATATTACATTATGAAATATTGATTTTATAATATAAATAAACTCACTTTAGACAATGTTGAAAAACAAGTAACAAAATTATAAAAATTGTTAATATATTAAAACGCGCGCGTTACTTTTTAATTACACATAACTTAAACAAAAATAATAATAATAATAATATACGAACTACAACAATGAGATACATGTAGATTGCAAGTGTACAAGTCAACAATAAAATCAAAGTTATAATTCGAGGACCATCCTCCTAAATATAGGTTTTGAAAATTGAGACACATGTTTGAAATTGTTCAGGTGAAGGTTAGAGATGTCACTTGTCAGAGTGCTGTTGATGCACCAATAGCGAGCCATACCCCTGCGGAGTTGATCACTAGGTGGGTAGGCCAGAACCAAAGCCAAAGGGAATCGAGGTGAGTTTGAGGACACATTGCGTTCGTCCTCTCTCATAATGTGTCCGAGCATCATAAGGCGGCGCCGTCGAAGAGTGGTAGAAAGAGGCTTGATGCCGGAGCGTCTATACAGGTCAGAATTAGATATAAATTGTGGATATCGAATGCCGAGAGCAAACCGAATGAGTCTTCGGTGCGCGGCATCTACCCGGGCTTCTCTTGAAGGAGTCATTAGGATGGACTCGAGACCGTATACCAATATAGATTCAACCACTGCAGAAAATAGGCGAGCTTTGGTTTTGTCGGTAGCTGACGATGTGAAGATGCGGGAGAGTGACTGCGCTGTCCCCCAGGCAATTGTCTCCTCCGATCAGTAAAGAGAGTATCAGGCTTCATAACATTTATACCAAGATATTTGAAGTCGTTACAGTTGGAAATGACTTCTCCAGTCGGTAATTTCATTGGAGGAGCGGTATCTGTTCCAACTTGAAGTGCTTCGGTTTTCTTGGCGATTATTTCTAAACCAACGCGTCTGCCTTCGAAATAGAGACGTGTAATAACACATTGAGCTGCGACAGGATCACGACAAAGAAGAGCGATGTCGTCAGCATATACGCCAGAGCCGAAAGAAAAACTGCAGGATATCTAGAGCTACGCATCATCCCCTGGAGGAGATAAGCGTCCTCATTTGACAGAGTGTGACGAGGGACGTAGTCTAGCACAGTAATGAAAATGAAGGGAGCCAAAGTGTCACCCTGCAGGACACCCGAAGTCCATAATTGAAGAGATTAGTAGGCCTACTTGTGGCACTCCATAGAAACCTAAGATGGTAGAGATGGAAGTTTATTCCTCTTTATCCTCTTTACCCTCTTTATCCCACACTAGATACGTCCATGGCACTGTGAAAATATAACCTGCTCAAATACATTTAATTGTTTATTCTTGATAAGTTATTTAAATATGGTAAACTATATTTATGTAATAAATAGATTAATTCATATTAAATAACAGAAGTAATACATTGACTCTTTAAATATTATAGTAATTATATATAATACTTAATAGTAGCACAATTATTTAAGTATGTATAATTAGTGGGGATAAGTTGATTCATTAAGTTAATTCGTTTTATTATGTCATTTAAAATATTAAAATTTATTTATTTAATTGAGTAATAATTCTATTTTTATTAAAATTTGTAAATAAAAAATTTGTTTAAAATTGTTCGTTTAAAATTTTGGAATGAGAATAATAAGATAATTTAGTCAATTATTCGAAACATTAATGAACACATTTTACCTCCCATAACTTAAACTAG
>JAUZND010012652.1:0-28400 GCA_034780555.1 Coelogynopora nodosa | reverse complement strand
CCTACAGCACCCACCTGCCACCAGTTGGGCTCACATCATCCACCTGCCACCAGTTGGGCCCTACATCACCCACCTGCCACCAGTTGGGCCCTACATCACCCACCTGCCACCAGTTGACCTCTTCCTTGCCCACCACCTCGATCATGTCGTCCATGGCGAAGACGAGCGGGTACCTGCCCTGCCCCGGGGGTCCCGGCTGCCCCGTATAGCTCTGAGAGGCGCGCACCCGACACAGACTGGGCCGCCCGGGGATGGCGGGAAGGGAGTCGCGACGACCCATGTGGGGGTGGTTGGGGGGGAGCGGTGGGGCCGAGCTGCCGTCCACACTGTTGATCACGCTGTAGGGGGAGGAGGTCAGTTGTTTTTGTTACTTTTATAGGACATCTTCGGTGCCTATGGGATGTGTTGCTATATTATAGTGGTTAAATAAATAGGCTACGCTTGCTTTTGTTAATAAAAAAAGGATGTATTGTTTTTTAGCAACTTTTTAAAATAACTCGTTTTTTTATGAATAATATATCATGTAAGACTTAATAATTGTCCACACGTTTTAAACGGAGCCCTTCTTTTGTTATTTGTAATAAAAGTATTTTTAAATTAGTGTATTTTTCATATTAGAATTCATTTATACTAATAATAAATATGCAATTTAAAATGATCTTTTGTGACACTGACAAAGATTTACTGGTTACTTAATATTTTTAAAGTTCTAATTAACCGTTTCTGAATAATAATATCTTCGTTTTATTAATTGTTCGCCTGAGAGTATATTGATTTCAAAAATTGAAAACAAAAGTACACATTTGTGTGACATAATCGAAACTAAAATGTATATCATCTGTAAATTTACAGCAGATGTTAGTTATGTAAAAATCGATCTATTCTAAACACACCACCGACAACCTAAAGTTCCGCACCCTAACAAACCGGTCAACTCCTATAGGCTTTTGTTTGAGCAACATTTCTTATAAGATCTCAGTATTTGCCCTGTTTTTCGATTTCGACGTGGAACAATTGGGTGTTTTATTGAGTCGGTTATAATATGTACTTGTAGGGTAGCCCTACTGGTTTATCCTAAGTGAATTAAAATGTTTTTATTATGTATTGAAAGGTTGCACAATGTTATATAATATATATATACATTACACTTAAACTAATATATTAATCGTTTGATTTGATATGTTTGTCGAGTGAACACAATTTTATCCTCTATTTTTAGTGATCTGTGTAACTTTTGAGATAACTCGCCGATCGAAAATGTTATGTTTCATAAATACTTAATTTACTAAAAAATAAATGCAGAATTTTTTATATTCAACAAAACGACACTAAAAACTTCCACGTATATTATGCCTTTAAAATTATCATACACGTTGTTATGTACAATTACCTATAAGTAAAGATGATAATTAACTGACACTCGTTACAATAAACCGCAGCATCCCAACTGGAAATATCACAGACACACAATCGAACAAAGGATCACAGGGGCCTCTCACCTGGCAGCCAACAATCGATGGTTGCCAGGCTGCAGACCAGAGGGGTTGGGCTCTCCCGTCACTGCGCACACAGTGGAGCGGCGATGCGGCGTGGTGACCCCGTTGGAGGGGGTCTGAGGGGTGACCGCGATCTTCTTCAGGCAATCCTTGTGGGCGGCACGTTTGGTCTCTGAAGAAGGGGAGGGGGTAACAGGGTGAACAGAGTTAACGGGGCACTATGGAGAACTGAGAGTGTGGCGGATATTGGAGTTTGTATAATGAAAATACCATTGTTTGTTTGCTCCAATTAGATATATACATATCTGACTGAATCGTAAAGAAAGACTGGCGGTCTGTGTTTTGCTTTATACAGTATATAATGTTGCACTAATGATAAATCACAAATTATTGGTATAATTATTTATTATCAAAAATTGATTAAGATAAGTTATTTAAATGCGCCAAATCGTAGGTTGGTAAAGGTAAGTTGACTAAACATGCTATATACGAATTTCCAACCGATTAGTTAAACAGCATTTAAACAGCATTAAACAGCAGTTAAACAGCATTAAACCGCCGCAGTTGGCCGCCCTTCTCAAGGAGGTGCAGCGGATATCGCTGAGGCAATGACCTCAATTATACAACAACAACAACAGCATTAAAAAAATTAATTTAGTTTCAAACTAGAGAAAATAGCACAATTGTTTAATGTTGATATAATAAAAAATGTATAAATAGGCACAAAAAATAATTCAACTTGTATTATATTACAATATACATTTTTTAGGGAATTTAACTAATTCCATCACATAATCACATTTGATTGTTTGACTGTATACATTACCGATCATGCGCGACAAACACACGTGGTTTACTGAAATAGATTAGATTTTCTATTTCAATAAATTTACATTTAATGACTATAATAGCGTATAATTAAATTTAAAAAGTAGTTTTTGGAACGGCAATTAAGTATCTCCAATAGACAATAATTGAAACGATAAAAATAATTAGATGGTGCATGTTGGTGCAGTACATATAATACATAAAAATAAACAATTTTCATTGCGAATATAATAAAAAGTAGTTGATCTCGAATTTCCAGTCTGTTACAATTAATATTGTATCTAAACATCACAACCATAAAACATTAGAATTTGATTAACTAATATAAAAATTTACTTTATTAAAACTCAGAGTGTTATTATGTCTACACATGTTGCATTTCGTGCTATAGCAACCACCTAAGTAAAAATAATGTTCAACATTTTAATTAAAATCAATACTCTCAATAAGAAATACAATTTCTTCGTTGCACTCAAATAATATAGGTATGATGTATTATTTATACATTTTATATAAGTATTAACGAATGTGTGTACTTGCATACAGAGAGTTTAACTTTAGAGAGCTTAACTCGGATATAAAAAGCTTTTTTGTGACTTCCATTTAATCCTTTATTCTTAAAAATCTATTTGAGTAGCGCATTCCAGCTCCAAACACCAACTCGCGTCCAACTATAACGCTGTCTTAGTCCCACAACGGCCTTATTATATGAATAGATCGATACGTGTCAGAGTTATGTCCTGATAAGTTTTGAAACATAGGAGGAGTACATTGTAGGGTTTGATAGATACAAAAATCATCAGGATGATGCGCTACCTACACCAGCTGAGCTAAACAACATAATAGAATACACGTTAACTGGTTCAACTGCAGAACTGATCACACTCTGTGATTTGACGGAATTTGCGAACACGATTGAGGGAACGGTTGTTACACCTACACAATCTTATTATCAATGCTATATTACATTTCTTTAAATAAATATTCTTAAATTTATAAGATCTATCTTATAATATTTCAATTTATGTAGGCGTCTCGATGTTGAAAAGACAATCAAGCTAGGACAAGACAAACATAATATTAACCTCAAAACTATGAAGTTAAAAAGACTTTTACAACGGTTTAAATATAAGTTAAAACAAATCTATAAAAACGTGTATTACAATAATATTGTTAATGTATTTTTTAAAGATATTTTAAAATGATTAAAAGTATAGTTTGTGGCATAGTACACATAAAAAACGGAACAGTTAAACTATAACTCCAGCTGCTTTATTCATAATAACTTTATTTGAACTGAAAAATCAATCACATTATCTTAAAAATTGTTTTGGTTAAATAAGTTTAACCTTAAAATGAAATTCCTAACAACACTCCTTATTAACGAAAGCTGCCACATTATTGAAATAAAATGTGTTGCTGATAACTTGTCAAAACTGGCATCATACATTTGATCTATTTCGACTGGGGATATCAATAAAAATGTATTATTTGTTGATATTATGTTACAGAGGAAGTTACCAGATTAATCATATTAATAAAAATAGTTATACGCAGTTGATTGGATAATATTAGTGGTTCTTAAATTAACCAAGTTTGTTTAACCGTTTAGAGATAAATAGTCATACGATATTGGTAAAACAATACAAGTATTTTGAGGGAAATATAATACATACAACGTTACATTCCCGTCATCTGACAAAACAAAGAAATGATTTTGTGTAGGTTAAAATCTGTGATTGCCAAAATAGACAGTGCATTGCTAGAGATGGCGGCACAAACAGGGTTTTCCTACCTTTGCACCGGTATCCTTGGAAGAACATGCCCCGAAGAAGTTTACCGCAGAGATAACAGTAGGTCGGCTCTGGGAAGGTGAACATCTCAAAGACGCCATTGACTCTACTCACGGAAAGGTTTGTGTTCTCCCTGACAATCATATAATATAACATTGTTACTATACTATACGATAGTATTAGTATGCTCGCCTCTTTCAATTCATTTGATAACAATTACAGTACAGGCAACAATCCAACGAGATAAACAGAGCATAATAAAGATTTACTTTTTTTTTGGGTCAAATTCTTGTAGTGGGGGGAAGCTGGAACTATGGGTTAGAAACTAGACTCATAAACAATGAACCGGATTGAAATCTAAATTACATACTATCGCGTCAACTAAGGATGTAGCTAGAATGTCGAGACGCATAGACAAAGCCTTTCTATAATTGTCAGACCTACTTTTCTACTCACAAGCTACACACCTAGTACATCGTACAGTAATCATTTGAATCCTTCGCTGCCTCTTTAATCGGATTCAACGAAGAATTGGGGAACACATGAAACGTCAAATGTACTGCCCATTCCTAATCAGCCTTCAAGAAACTCATTGGAAAGGAGTTATTTATACGTAACCGCTATTATATGGCATGCCATACTCAAATAGAAAAAATAATACACCAACAACAAATTAAAACATGAATAAAAACAAGATTCAATCTGATGTAATAAATGTTACATTCATTTACTTTTGTGGGTATAAGAAGCTCATTTTGTAAACAAATTATGTATGTGAAGCATAAATTATACATCAAATATATTATGGGATTCATTCAATTTTTCAATGTGGTGATCGAGAGAACGCGTCGCTGAGTTTGCCTTAATTAGTGTTCTAAAATGGTAGATCATATATATTCACTTTTTTAAATTATAAACTACAGGTTAGAGGAATGGAATTTATTAAAGCAAAATAAGATAATTATAATTATAAGCAAGTGACCCTGACTATGTAAGGATCAAAATTGGCCTACGCATCATGATATTACAAGTATCCCAGCCTCGAGTTTCTTTTGTTGGCTTCTATAAGGGTTGCGCTCATGTCTGTAATAACTATTTTAATTATATTATTATTTCGATGGATATCTGAGCGAAAACACACATTTTCGTTTGCTAATTGTAAAAAAAACGAATGTTAAACCTTACCCATCCCTAGATTTTTTAAGGTAAACTCAACAACCTAATTTTTGACGTCTAGATAGGGTTAGGTAACGACTATTTATAATAAACATTGCATGTAGTTAGCGTTGGATCAAAGTGAAATCCGATTATCTGATTAATTGAAGAGCAGTTACTCGATCACACATAAGTATAAAGTTTATGTGATGTAAAATATTATAGAGCTAAAAACTATACCGAAGTTTCTATTCAAAAATTATGTGTTTCCTATAATCAAATACCGTTTCAGTGAAATACTGCAGATCTAATAATTTCATATTTAAGATAAATTATTAATATTTTCTTTTTGTGAATTATATAAATTCATTTACTCATAGTGAAAACCATAGATATCGATTTTTCGTATATCATACGTATATTATCTAGATATTCGATCCGTGCCTCGCAACGGTTGTGAGAAAAATTAGTCATACTCGTTTTTCGAAGCAAAAACAAATAATTGACATTTGCACACAACCTAATAGGCATTCTTCAAATCTATTTATTACAATAAAAAATTTATAAGATTAAATTTTATTTTGCACTTTTAAAATCGTACTAAACTGTTATGTTTATTTATACTATCGTAAATAAAGAACTTATTTTATTAAGAGAAAATTAAATACCTTACGTTCTAACATAATGAGCCTATTTAAGATGCGCATAACTTCTAAAATATTTCTCTAGTCTCGGCTTGCCTAGCAAAACTGGTGCATCTTATTGGAAAATACACAAGGCACTTACACTGATAGCAAGACAGCACGAATCCAACTTTTTCTTAGTTCATCCGATTTTGTGTAGAAATAGTGCGTTTGACTATTATCGTTTTCACGAGTCACTTGAAGTGTGAAACAGAACGTCCACTAAAAGCAATAGCACAGACCATTCTGTCATTAATGTGGGTCAAGTTCATATAATAATAATAATAGCATGGATAAATTCCATTAATATGGGTCAAATTAACATAATAATAATAATAATAATAATAATAATAGCATGGATAAATTTCATTAATATGGGTCAAATTAACATAATAATAATAGCATGGATAAATTTCATTAATATGGGTCAAGTTCATAAAATAATAATAAATAGCATAGATAAATTCCGAATAAAACATTATTAATATTATATAAACGTTATGTAAATACAAACACAACACAAATTAGAATAATTTGGATACATCAATAAAAGTAACAATTTAAAAAAAAAACGCTTAAATTGAGTTCACCTTTTCCATTTTTTTTAAAGGAAAGTCGATCTCTTCTATTCTTCCATTGAAGACATGAAATGCGTCTTTGAAGGTGTAGCTGTCTTTCTACACAGGGGAATAAAAAGAGATTAACATTTACTGACTCAGCTTAATATAAATATAATAAATATTATACACATCACGTCCTGCGAAATAGTCTTAATTACGAATACGAATAAAGTTTAACATTTTATGGGTATAGGTCACATAATAATTTCCGTTTTGGGTAATTTTACAGGCTTATAAGTCAAAACATTAAATCAACACACGTCGCAATTAAAGGCTGTGATATATACGTTTTCTAGCTCGAAGACTTTTAAAATCTCAATTGGTTTAGATTTCGATTGAAGCAAACATTTTTTTAAATCATAGTAAACAAAGCTAAAGTGTGAAGTCAATTTGTTAATCATTTGCAATTTACATCGCCGAAACCTGTGTTAAATAACAACGTATTTAATATACGAAGTCAAAAGGTTTTCACAGATTCTTATGTATTGTTACTTATATTATCATGATTAGACTGTGTGATGGAATTCTTTCGATCATACAGGTATAATTTTGCATTGATTTAAATATGTTTCTCGTTTCTACTGTTACTTATTTATTAAACACAGCTAATCAAAATGTGGCTCACAAAATATAAACGTTGTGAATGAAGTCTTTGACTAGATAAGACTACACACACTATCGATTCATCTCACAAAAGGCAACTTCGACCATAACGCTCCGAAATATCACCCAATATAACCCAAACATCGGATCTTCAGTACTGGCCAGAATTATTTACACCAATTTCATTACACGTCAAGCGTCGGCGAAAAGTCCATAAAAGAAATGACACATCTACGTGAGCGTTGACCTTTAGTGAATGTCTGATGTGTCACGGCCTTAAGAGAATTATGTACATCTACCGGCTAGAAAATCCGTTCACTTTCCTGCCAATTATCGTTTTAGTAAATTTAAAAGTTAAGCTTGAACTGGATATTGTATATTCTGATTGTATAGAATGGTCGCGTCTAAATCCCCCGGAATTTCTTTAAAACTCAATTTAGAAATATTATAATATGTGTATGAATTGCAAAATACACACAAAATTTATATATAATTCAAACGGGAGACTTATAGTAAATGTAATGATATATAAAATAGTTACATTTTAACATTCCTCTTCTATATAGTAAGACAATGAGCATTTTTAGGAAGAATAAAATAAAATTTTAAATTATTCGCATAGTCAAAATAATTCTAACCGTACAGTTGTAAAACATTTTTAAACCGTTTTTCTCTAATTTGTCGATATTTTCCCCAATAATTTTGGTAAGTTTATAAAGAAATACGGGGGATATAGCCACAGCGATAGAGGTCATAAAGTACACGACTGCTACGTAAAAATTCGAAACATTAAAACGGGAACTAACACTTCCTTAAAGCAATAAATCAGCATTACATGTCTGTGATAGCAAATTGTATTATTGTTATAAACTGCTGCCTTCATAATATAATGTAGAATGTACGAAGTGGATACATGTTTAGAGGTAACACTAAGAAATATACAGTCATTGTGTTTGAAAACGAATATTATGTATGTGTGGGTTTACCTTATGGCACCGGATGTGTTCAATCAGAAATGGTCATGAACCAATATCATTAGTAATTATCATTATACAAAACTGCCTACCAGTTTTGTCAACTATGATTAGGCTCAAAGAAGGTTAAGTTTCTAAAACATAATCGAGTAATATTGACAATATTTTTGACAATTCTTAAAATAATTAAATGTTTCAATTTATATTGGAATTACTTCCTATCAAGTTCAAAGTAGATTTTTATCGAACTCAAAATTTAAAATAATTTTCTGCAAAGCAAAATAAATGTAAAGTAATAAACGCCTATACTTTGCTATGTATTGAATGTAAAATATAGACCGTATAGTGAATACATATAGGAGAACATAATTATTTTTTCTAAATTATCATTCAATCTTAATGTACATGAAATTAAATTTCCCTCAGTATAGATTTGCTGCTATCGCTTTTTTGCTGCTCTCAGGATGGTTTGCACTTGTCTGCACTTTGGCTACTTTGTTGTAAGTTATGCAAATAGTAAATGACAACCTTTCACTGCACTCTTCAATCAGGGTTCATACGCATTTTGCATAACTGAATTCCAGACCTTTTAAAAACCATTTCCAGGCTTTTTTTGGATATATGATAAGAATAATTGCTTCAATTATCAATTGAAAGTGTCTTTACCTTCATCTAAACATTTAAAATTACACGTCATAAGAAATATTCAGTTCAAAGTTGGTAAAGTTTTTGATAACATGCAAATAAAATTGAAAAAACTATAGTGTAGATTAATTTCTAAAAGCTTTATATACACATTTTTCAAAAAGCCCCCTTTTCCAGACCTTTCACAAAAAAACTCTTGTTTTTCCATATTTTTCCAGTCTAGAAAATACCTTTTAAAAATTCCAGACCTTTCCAGACTTCGTATGAAGCCTGCTCAATACCACCACCATACCACAATAAACAAAATTAAATTTATGAAATAAACAGAAATGATCAGAAAACACTTAAAGGAAAACAACAAACAGGACCGAATTCCAGAAGGGTCAATCAACTGCAATATGTGTTACCATCAAATCACAAAATATATTAGTTTTCAAAATCCAAATAACATAACTGGAACTATTTATACAACAAGTAGGTATGAATAAACAGATAAGATAAAATAACAAAAGATAGCTTACCAAATGAAGTAGGCTAAAACATAACTAGGGACTAACTAGATCATAAATATAAAAACAGATGTTATCGTAATAATAACATTATTGCAGTCTATCGAAAATAGAGTGATTTTCTGAAAGCTAAACACAACTTAGCTATTTCATGTTATTAATAGTTATGTCAGATAGTCAACCTGCTAGATGGGTAAATAGATACTCATCTTATATTATTGTCTACAGAAATAATTAAAATATGAAAAACCATTAACTAACCTTTGTTTTACAGAGTAGGAGCATCTTGTCAAATACAAACACATGCCTGAAATGGGATAGTGAAGTTATAAAATAAAAACATAAAATAACAAGTTACGTTTCAGAATAAAAATATCTACTGAACAAAACATGCCGCCCTTAGTTTGGCATTTGACCAGACTAAACAGACACTTATCGATAATGATTGAAACATACCGGTGTTTAGGTCTTGATTCCGCATCTGCAGAGTGCTTCAATTCACCGTCCATTTGCCGTCGACCATAGGTTGTGAGCTTGGTGCCAAGTGGCTAAAAGACAACATGACGGCACTACATGTTATAATCCAGTACAAGACACATTTTAAAGTAAAATATCATTCTAAAATAACTAATTTGTTAAGTTATTATCAAGATTATCAACATTATGAACAAGCTTCTGCTATAAAATTCTATTAAAAATACATGAAGTTCAATTGCTGAACAACAGCTAAACAGCAGGTTTTCGAAAACCACACAAAAAGATTTATATATACTGTATAATATTCATGAAGGATAATAGAAAAATCAATTACTTACAAGTGTAATTTCTTGCATACTGAAAAACAATAATGAAAAAAATAACAATCATAGTATGAAATACGTGAATCCTTTGAATGTAAAGTATTTCTATCAATTTAATTTGCTCAACATCTATGAAACTATCCGTATTATAAATAATAAGTTTCCCTCTGATAAAGTGTATAACCTACTGATTAGCAAAGCACTGCATGGACACAAGTGAAAATATAAGTTTCAATATCGACAGATATAAAATAGAGAATTCTAAAGTTTCAGAAGTTACAACATTTGCATATAAATATTTTCCATTTAAAAAAAATACATTTAAATGTCAATTGTTTGCTCATTATTTTATAGAAATCAAAAATATGAAAATAAAATAGTAAGTATTATAGTGTTTAATGGATGTCCAGTGTTTCACTTACAAATGTGTTGACATCTCTTCAGAGATCATGTAACAACTTACACTAACACATCCAATTTTACAACTAATTTACACAAAACCTCCATATTTTGTCTGACCACAGCTGTAACTCCTCAACACAGTCAAGTGCCATAGAAGCTAACAAATTGCGCAGCACCTTGCAATACTGCAGCAGCTCTGAATGAATACTGAGAATCAACGAGGTTGTGGTGGTTATTTCATACATGCGTCATTTATTTAGAATGTAACTCGAATTTATTTTGACAGCATGTATGTTAATTATGTTCTTTCTGTATCACAAATGGAAGGTTTCGGAATGTTTTTTCCATAATAGAAGCTTCTGGACATGTTTTAATTAATATCGATTCGGCGTATTATAATTTAATTAATTATTTGAAAACCGCTATATATAAAGCACATTTGCATACGTTCGTCCAAAAGCTTAATATATTATAAAACAAAAAATTATAAGAAAAACGTTGTGTACACTTTTGTTTCTTTCAAAAAACTATCCAGACAATTTCTTTCTTTCACAGATTAAGATATGTGTTGACACCTGTAATTAATTGCCACGCGTTGTACTAATTTAATTAGGAATTAATTAGGAATGGCGATATCATCTTTGATTTTTAAGGGTGACAAGGAAACTAAAACAAGCACTCGGTTTAAAATAATATAAGACTATGTAGTAAAAATAATATATTGTTAAAGCTATGTTAAATATACATTATTGCAACCAAGGTAAAAGATTCAGAATGTTCCTTGTGTTATTAATACAAAGAATATTTTTATGAGATATGAAACGTTAGTAAAATTTAAGAAATTCTCTTAAGTAGACTACTAATAATATAAAAATAGTTCTAGGTTTTAATCGGTTAATCGGTACAATACTTCGTGGTCTAATTAATGTTGTTTTTCAATTCAAATATTGAGTCTTCAAGTAGTCTTGAAATTGAAAAAAACCAAAAGATTATCAGCTCCCCGAATTAATAAAACATCTATGTTTCAAAAAAATAAAAACACTGAAACCCTTTATATTTGCAGGTGGACTACTGCACACGATATGCTCTGTTGGCAGTAATTATTATAATATTATATCGACCGGCGGTTACCTGGCCTCAATCTGATCGATGGCGGTTATGTGTTCGAGGTCTCGCTTCACCTCATTGACAGAGGTGGCCAGATCACACATGGCATCGTGGGCCTCAGTGAGACCCGGCTTGTCTGAATTGTCGTCACTCGTCAACTTGCGCAGGTTCTGTCATTGTGGAGGAGAAGGGGAGGGGGGCAATAAGGCACAGTCGATAACGAGAAAAGCAAGGTCACAGAGAAGGTTAACTTTATTGTAAAGAATTAATACTGTACAACACCAGGGCTGGTTGGTAATAAAGGGATGGAACAAAACCGAAATTAGATTTTAATAAACATGTTGAAGACATATTTTCATTAACTATTATATTAAACATCACATCAAATTCGTACTAATTAGATTAAAGTTATCATTACAAATAGGATATTTAAAACCATAAATACATTAATAAAACAACAACGTAAATTGTAATATGATTTTTTTTACTGATTTCAATCACACATTAAGGATAACTTCTTTAGTTATAATTTCTTCAGATATTTTTTTAATATAATACTACTTTTAACAGGACTTTTGCATGATATTTGACAACCTTAAAATGAAAAAAGAGAGTTGTTATATTACTCGATAAATAAAATCCAAAAATTATAGACAAATGAACTGATACATAAAATTATAGTGTTGAAGGTAAGTGTCAATCTGTATAGAATATAATAATATATTTATAATAATTTAAACAGAAAATGTATCTGTACGAAGCGTTTAGCAATAGGCGTTTAAAAAATAGCCGAATGTTACATAAGATCTAAAATACATATTATAAGACCAAGTTTCCAAGTTTTACAAAATTGAAAACTAGACGTTTAAATAAGACAATTACCGTTTAAATACAAAATATCCAATAAATACTATACTTGGTGTACCACCAAGAAACTACTACTTTAAATGCTATATTTATAAATTCAACTAGATAAATGATATCGCAACCCAGAAAAAGTGATAATTTATTGTCTAGTCCAACCAACATAACTTATAAATTTTATACTTCTTTTCAAAGGTCAGACCTCTTTTCAAAACTGTAAACCTAAAAATAATAATGTCTGGATATTTACTTAGAATACATTATATAATCGTAAGTAAACGGAAACTTCTTTAATATGGAAAATAATGGATACATTTGAAGTCACCTCGTTACAACAAATAGTTTAAATGATAAATTATACCGTATTGAGCTATAAACAGAAATAAATTATTAGTGTCATAAAATTTACGAATGATGGCCATATGTTAAAATTAAACAGAAACAGACAATCAGTTAAGATTTTACGACACTAACTGTACAAAGTCGAGATAATATGTTACATTCAAAGATTTTCACTTTTGATATATTATAACCAGTTGAAATGATAATATTTTAATATAGTTATTTTTCAATTCTCGCATCACCAACCATTAAATATGCAAAGTATAATTGGAAATTATTCGGAATTTTATTTAATAATAAACCATAAACTACATAGAAATGCATGTACGAACACAACTATTGATTTCACATCAAAACTACTTAGAACACAACTATTGATTTCACATCAAAACTACTTAGAACAAAACTATTGATTTCAAATCAAACAAGATTATTGATTTCAAAATAATTTTTTGCTTTTATTAAATAATTATTTCGCTTCACATAATATCTATCTATAGAAAGAACGGTATTATTTCACTAGTAAGACGACTTTTCAAACGAAAAGAATGGCAAAAAAGATGCAACACTCGTTTAGTTATCCATTGACGCGCCCAACGTAAACGTTGTTTTGTAACTTCACATTGCATGAGACGCAATTTCATTAATAAAAGTAAGAACTAGATAGACAAATAAAACAAATAATAATTGTCTCATATTTTGTTCCATTACCTAAATTAAATAAAAGTATTGAACATTAATTCTTAATTTGAAAACTTCTAAAATTGTAACAAAATATCAAACTACAGCTGTCACTTTTTAACTTAACAAGCTAATCGAGTGTTAGTTGATTGTACAAAGCAATATAAACATTTCAAATCAAATCGATGAATAATACATCCGCTACAGTGCAGACAAGAATGATAAAGATCAACTTGAATGTGCATTATGTAGGCACTATAAAATAATTATTTGTAGGAGTTAAAAACAAAATGCAACACATCTAACTCACGTCAAGTAGGAGATGGTACTTCAAAACTCGCTGCATCGGAACTGTCAAAAGTTCTGTCAAGTGAAACTTGTTGAAGTTGCCAGAGTTACTTTGACAGAGCTGAAGAACACAGACAAAATCATAATTAAGGCAGTGACAAAATATATATTTACTATTAATATATTAACTACAGTGGTAAGCTACATACTGTGTTCGATATTATAATCCATGCTCTGTCCCTAATAAACTAATTCCATGCAATAAACACAAAATGTTATTAGTTCTTAGCTAACCATTTACTAGAGTAGGATGCACAAATCATGCCATCTGTAAATATTTGTGATGAAATTATTAGGGATGTATTGTGTAATCCGCCTACTATATCCAAACTCTGAATCAGGAACAGTCTGACTAGATTAGGTCAACAACAGCAACAAGTATCTTATGATCGAAAGCTGCAAGATCAAGCCTAGGTCACCTCGATCTTTGTCTTCTTCTCCACATCATGCTTGCTGATGTCAACCACCAATGTCTGTGCCATCTGTAGGTGACTGCAGTACTCGCCGTAGATAAGCATCTTCTCCCGGGATTGGACGAACACCTGGTGCAGACTGATCACCCGCAGTTGGGGGTGGATGGCCACGTTCAGACTGCCCATCAACTCTCGATGGAGGCCGTGCAGATCCTGGCGACATAATATAGTGGAGATAGGAGTTAGAGGGCTCACTTACACTCGACTATACACAGGATGGTAATCAATTCTGAGGGGGTTAGGTCAATAGATTTATAATGATAGTATACCACTCAGCTGGTCACGAGTAAAACTAATAAAAAACAAGTACGGGCAGAAAAAAAGTATTTTTGCAATCAATCAAGCACCAGTGCGTCATTTTATAGCTAGTATTAGTACTCGATATTTTCGATCAATGCGTTGTAAAAGTATTAATACATACATAAAAATCGATAAAGCAATGTCTGTTATGTCATTTAGATATCTCCGATAAATATGTAAAGCTAATTTTAATTATAGTCCTAAATATTCTTCTAGGAAATTAATATTGTTTAAACTATTTAGTCATTATAGTGAATTATTGTTAATCATAAATACTATGAGCAAGCAAAAACTAAAAGTTCACTGATCAACGAATAAAGTTATGATAATTAAATATAACATAGTTCGTAGTGTAAATGTATACAATTACTATACCTACAAAGTTACAAAAATATATTATTCAAATTATATTTACATTAGCAGTAGATTGCTAGAAAGTATTCTATGATTGCCTACTTTGATGATTTGTTTGTTCTCAATAAGTATTTGATCAAGATTATAAAAAATAGAAAACTTCTTCGGATTATTATGCGATTCGTTCAGAAAGCATTTATTATGTTAGAACAACATTTAAATGTATGAAAATAAGCCTTTCAAGGCAAAAGGTTGTGTGATATAATGATTTGTTTTATTTACAATACTACATACATTATATCCGAAGAAGTTTTCTCTTTAAAAAATATTAATTTACGAAAATATAGGATTTTTTACTTTTTAAATATTATGATATTATCACTTTGAATGCATATTTAAAAAACATAACAAGAAAAAATGGCAATACCAATCGTTACTTTTGGTTAATAATTGAAAATGACATATTATAATTAATAAATATACCAAACGTACAAACTGTAAAAAATTATAACAATGTTCCTAACTCTAAAATATAAATCTAAATTAGAAAAGATTATCATATCAATATAATATAAGTATTTAATTAAATATAAAAATTATATAAATGACCAATTTAAATAAATTAAAACAATTATGTTTGGAATAAAATGCATAATGAGATTTTATCTATCAAATATATGAGGGATACCCACCATACAGAAATAATACACTAGTTATAAAGTTTATATAAGAGAAAGGGTATTAATTAATTTTTCTAAAGTATACTCATTTCATACACTTTGCAAGCATTATATAGATTATGCATAGGATTGTTATAAGTTATCCACTGAAGACCGGTGAATAATATGTTTTAAATATTTAATATATCATATGAATAATACAAGTAACCAAACATTTACTATTAAGTGTCTGTTTTATATTGATAAAATTATGACGAACGCGAGTTTTATATTGATTATGACGAACGGTTTAACAGAATAAAATTAACATAATTTAAGATTTAAAATTTTTCAAAATGAGTGCTCTGTTTACACAGATATCCAAGTTTATATAATGTCTAATTAATTACTTGCAGATTGTTACTATCTATTTTTCCACCAATAGCAAAACGGCAAACATAGCATGTTTCTCAATCATTGTATTCAGATACAGCAAAGCTAAAACTAATCACATTTAACTGTTATCAATTAATGAGCAAGCGGCTAGCGGTAAAATTTACTGTTGCATAATGATCATCATGTCTTACCCATGCTGTAAAGTGCAAATACATTTTTAATAACTATGCCCAGATTAAACTTTACTTGATTTACACCAGTAGTCCGTGGTTGTAAGGCTTCGTTGAGACTTGTTAAAAGACCACAATGAACGATGTGCAGTTCCTGTATACACGTGATCAATAATGCAGTTGATAATAATCGACAGTTTAACGAAAAATGGACCGACTGCTGCATTGGTCGTTTGTGTGTTAGTATGTGAAAATTGTTCGACAATCCATAACATTGAAATGTGAAAAAACATTATTATATTAAAAATATATTTTTTATAAATAGATCAAACGTTAATTATGCCGGAAAATGTCTTGATGACGTCTTTTAAAAATGTTACTAATAATTGTTAGATGAATTGATACAAAAATTATCACATTTATGGTTTCATATAGGTATTAAATATAGCATTTTGTTAGATTTCTTTCAATGAATTCGCAATCATAATCTATAAATTCGGGTTAATAAATTGTATCTACTGTCGGAAAAGAAACAGAACACAACACAGTTGAATATAACACTCATTAATAATCTTTTTAGCTTCAGCGAGATAATTTAAAATGTCAACTTTCATTGGAAACAGATGAAAACAGTTTTCAACCTTTTTTGCTTAGAATGAACGGGTAGATAATAATGTGTATTTACACCTAGATAAGAATCCACCGGCAGTGTATAATACATAGAATAAGAGCAGCGAAACTATCTCGTATAATATTATATCTACATTTGTCAATGTATCCTAAATAACCAAATGTTTGTAATAATAATAAATAAAGAGATTAATACAAAAAGCAAAAATTAAAATGCAACAAATATAAATAAAATTATAAAATGCTCTCTATAAAGGAGTAAAAAGAGGAAGACATACGTCAATATATCTGAAGATGACATCCAATTCCTGCTGAGAGAGGGTGCTCTGCAAAGGCTTCTTATATTTCTGAAGTGAACAACGATTTAATCTGAGATAGTAGACAGTTAGAAATGTCACTCACAACCAGTCAACGAAGAATGCGTAAAATTAAGGTGTATAGTGTATTTATTTTGTAGAATAGATATTGACAATTTTAGAGGTTGTGCACAATTATTTTGTTACGGTTAAAGGGCAACAAACATATAGGTAGAATAGGATAAACTAAACACTGCTGTTATGTACACTGATAACAAAAATTAAATTGTATCCAAAATCATACAATTAGATAATGTATTTCAATAGTTGCCATTTAAAACTAATCTAAATAACATCATGTCTAAGTAATATAGTACGTTTATTTTAGATATAATAAATACAATAAATAAAATAACGTTTAGCGTGTAAAAATATCAAACTAGAATGTCAATACTTATAATTATGTAGAAAAAGGAAAATCAAATAATTTAGTCTACTGCTTAGATGAGTTACTAATCTTGATGAAAGGGGGTTCATCAAGAAACTGAAATATCGATAATAAAAAAATATTTATTTCAGAAGATGAATTAAGCGTACAACTCATTTATCCGTAATAATACATTAGTATAACCTAGCCACTTTATTATTATTAATCAATACAGTAATTAAAACCAACAAGTGAATGAACTAGGGTCCACCTCTATAATCTTACTTAAATCATCAACAAATCTGCAGCAGCCGCATTCGTTACTAGTAAATTCACATCGATTCGCCATCACGAATGTA
Source organism: Coelogynopora nodosa (assembly GCA_034780555.1). Taxonomy (NCBI): domain Eukaryota; kingdom Metazoa; phylum Platyhelminthes; order Proseriata; family Coelogynoporidae; genus Coelogynopora; species Coelogynopora nodosa. The sequence goes on along the minus strand of JAUZND010012652.1, from coordinate 10,486 downwards.
ACAATAGTATATTAATAAGTGAGTGAATAATAACATACTTGTTACTAAAAAATATTATATTATGTTTATCTCAACTATAATATTCATATATTCGTTTTACATACAGTAGCCGGCTGAACAACAGCGGAAAATAACTTAACCACGGTTACTTAGTCTTTAGACTTTCGTAGACAGATAAACATATTACACACTACAAATATCAAGTTATTATAAGAGTCATCTACACGTCGGTAAAAGTGTACAGATCCCGGAATAACCTTTCACCCTCAAGAATAAAAAAAATGCTGTTCTTAGTCGAATGCAAATATGCGTCCTGATAATTTTACCTCTAGAAGCATTTTGAGCATTTCCACATAGTTCTTTTCAGAGTCAACTATTTCTCGAATGCAATATTCTCGAGCAGTTGTTGGTTCTTCTGTTAATATACTCTCATCCTAAAGTAAAAATAAATAGCAAACTGTGTAATGCGTTAGCTTGGAAAGAATAACAAATTTAAATAATTAAATTCTCAAGGAGTCAGAAAAAACTAAGGATTTTAATAGTACATAGAAATACAAACATAGATTAGTAAATACCTTACTTTATTAAGTTAATAATGGCGTGAAATTTTGCTAAAAACAAAATGTACTAATGTGAAACAGGATAACATTCTCATAATATTATTTTATTTATAAACAACCCAAACAGTATAAGTTGAGGGAGAATGCAATGTATTAATATTAAAATAATAACCACATAATTAGATTTTTAAATTTAACAAAACCTGTGAAGCTTATACAAGTCTGAATGTCATAGCCAGATAAGAAAATTAATTGGATTAAACAATTTACTTTTCGCAAACATATTGATTATGTATAACTACTGAAAAAACCTCAAAAATTCGTTCCCAAATCTAGAAAGCCACATTAAATGACAAAATTGGAATAGAGCAACTTACATTTTCTTCATTATTACCGTATCATGTTATGAAATAAACCATCAAACTGACACATTCTTTCTAAACCTGTAGACGAATATGCCCACAATAGTCTTACCGGCGCGTTCCGGATCCCCTTGTGTACAACAGTGTCATAGATTCGCTCCTGTGTCAATTCTTTTGTTTGATCATGTGGTTCTTCTGAATCTGCCATACATTGATCCCTGAAAATCACATATTATTTGAATTATACGAATGTGTCCAGCATGTATAGTAGGTGTATTACAAATGGAAAGCTTACATCTTATTAGCGATATCTTCAAGATCATTGTAGTATCCGCGAGTAGCCTCGACAGGCGTGTTCGTTTTAGGAAACTTTCTAAATATGAAAAAACAAAATATGAAGTTATACTGCGTATGTAACAAAGGCTAAATATACGCTCTCCGAAAATTAATATAAATGTTGAAATAATACTTCACATTTCAGCAAAACTATACAAAAATATATTAATATAATAAGCGATTTAAACTCTTCAATATAAAGTAGGTATGTAGCTTCATTGAGCACACATTATTCTCAATTACTATAGATAGTTGTACAGAATACAACTTAATATAAAAACAAAATAGAGTGAATTAGTTCGGTGATTTGTTAAAGCACGGGATAATCAAAAAGATTTCTCCATATTTTAAGCGTGTAACCAAAAATGATATATTTGTGATTTTGACAACATTAAAAATTAATTAATATTTTTTTAATTTAAAAAAAATTAGCAATGTCACTGTTATAGATAAACTATACAAAACGTGAAAAATTCAGTTAATAAAAAGAAACAACTATTAATTAATTATATCGTCTAAAACGTTCAAATGTGATTGATATTCTAATTTTAATTCTAAATGAAGAAAAGATATAAAAATAATTTTAAAAAATAGTCAGAAGATACAGGAAATTCCATTTTCAGCAAAGAGAAATGGTTAAAAATAAAATAATACTTAAAAATAAGCACGCTAACATTAGACCATCAGTTACTAAAAGTGGGAGGTTATTATTTAATTATTCATAATTTTACACAATTTTAACGTTTAAGAAATAACATTAAACCTTTACAATTAGATTGGAATATTACTTCTAAAAAAAAATCTTTAAATTCTATCAGTGTACTTGCAGTATATATCTGTTGCTCTTTATATTAATGTAAATTATATTAATACATGTATAATATATGGCCCAATAAGATCATGAAATAAATAAGAAGAAGAAAAAAACCAACATCTATGAACAATGATCTAGAAAAGTGGAATTGTACAAGATGTACAAAATTTATAACAGATGAAATTGTCAATAATCTAAATGGAAATTCTAACCATGTATAATTTTATATCAAAAAGAATTTACTAGAACATTTTATTCGATTAATTAGTAATATGCTTCACATGCATAGAGTTTCGAATGGATTGTTTTCAACAACCTCAATATAAAAATAAAATTCTAAAATACTACAGCAATAATGTAAAAACAAAAAAGCAAAACATTTTCACTTAAACTAGTCTGTCGAGAAACGCATCAATATCCTGAAATATTAGTAGGGTAGCATGAGCAAATGACATAATCCGCTGTGTAAACAGTAACAAATAAACACACTGCAAATATCCGATTTACTAACCAACCTTCAGAAATAGTCACATGAAGATCTGAGAAAATTAAAGTATTAAAAAGATCGTTGTTTAAGTAAAAAGCCCGATCAAAAGCTGTTAGTAACTAATTAAATAATACTGAGTGCATTTAATTAAATGTTATAAGATATGAATACGTCAATATATAGTATGAAGATTACTAAAATTCTAGTTGATTATTAATAACATAGATTCTAATATAATAATCCGTATAATTATTCAGATTATTTATAGGTGAATTTTTTTAATCAGGTGTGTGGTCAACCGAGTAGTTTGCAGCATAAGTATGCAAATACAATGTGTATTAGCTAGAGTTCAGTCTGGATCTAACATTTTATATCGCCATTCGCTGTTCTGGGCGAATGTTTACATAGAAATTCATACTATAGGTCAACTAACTGCTAGAGACTTAGCTTTCTATACTGATGTGGTACATAACGCAAATGACATTACATTTACAAGCAATAACATTTTGGTATTAAACTATTAGTTTAATTAGGCAACAAATTACATAATTGTGATGGGGTACAAAAACGTGACGAACAACGGTCATCAGACAATTTTTACGTACAACTAAAGAATAGAACAAATATAGAGGAAAAATTGTTGTTAATTATATGATTTAAAAAATATATATTGTCTATCTTTGTTTGCACAAGAAGGAAAAGTAGTGTAATTTCAATGTATTGATATATGCAAGTTTAATAATAATCGTTAATTACTATCCGTACAATCAATATTTAAAACACTTACGGTATTTTACACCCCTTCTCCTGCGCAGCTTCAGAAAGTTTAGACAGACAGCTGATTACTTTACCAAAATTTTTCGCATGATAAAGGTCCGTATCCTCGAAGAGGTTATCATCAGAAATACCAAAGTGACTATGGCACATTGCAGTAAACAGGCGAATATTTTTACAGCACAAGAACTGCGACAAGTGGGTGGACGCATTAAAATCTGCCATAGTCCTGGGGTCGATCTCATTGCCGGTGAGCACAGCAATGAGATGACAAAGAAGGCCCCCGTCCATCAGTGACTGGACGAGTTGCAGAACAGTTGCATCGTCCTGCAGTGCGGGGTGGTCCTCGGCTAGGAGCTTACACTCGTGTAGCCACTGGGCACAGTCTTTCCATTCAGCATCAGGGCAGTCGACTTTATCCGGTTCTGGTGGGATCATGGCTACAATTTATAAGAAAAAGTAAACATGTTGGTGTGGGGTGATCACTTGCTCTCTTCACACAGTCAGAAACTGATGGTTTTCAAACGTAATCTTAATTTTGAAAAAAAAATATAAATAAATATGATGGTTGTGTTATACATTAGCTCTGAAGCAATTATTTTTCACACATGATGTTGTAAATAGATCGAATAAGAAGAACATGATAATGCAATGAACTTTTATTGTAATGAAACAGATACACAACAAAGACATATCTAGATTAGGATTTCAGGGGTGTAGACTAATTGAAAATGAAAACGGGCTAGTATTAAAAAGCGGTCGAGTAGAATTTAAAAGGATATTTCAAATAAAATTGATATATTAATTATGAATTTATAATTAGCTAATATTAAGCACAAATAAAATTTAATTTGTTCTTAGTTCTAAAAGATACAAATACAATATCGATGCATAATTTAGTGGAAGGCCTGTGCCGTGTTTTAATTATAAATTATAAACATGGTTATTAATATATTGTAAGCATACTTGAGTTTACATATTGTGGTACATTGTAAAATATTAGTTATTTATAACAACTGCATAATTAAAAACAAATAATTGGATATTGTTAAAAAGTATTGCCTATTACATTTAATACCAATGGTTTGCTTGTATGTGTGCAATGTTGAGATTCCACCACACAGTGTTAAAAGTTTTAAAACGAAGATACACTACTCATTACAATGGTTTGACATATTTCTAAATCCATTTTCTTCATATAGTTATTTTCTCATACCTTTCAAAATCAAAACTTTTAAAATTTAATTCACAGGATCAGATAATACCTGTTATGTTTGTAGATGACCAAAAAAGAAATAATGGAATCAGAATTTCAAATATAAATATGTATTCATTCAGGATTTATATTCTTTCATATGAAAATCAAAACTTGTTCAAGACCTATGAATTTATTTTGCAAGTCTTACAATATGTACAAGGATACAAGAATTTTAGTAGTGAAAATGTTGTTTCATTTCTGTCATGAGACTGAGAGTTAATTTTCCTTCATTTATTTCAGATACATGTGGTAATGGGATTCGGCAGAAGATGCAGATAATAGAAGAGAATGCAAAATGTTCACATTATCAATCATTTGGTTATGAGGGATTGACCTGCGAAAGTAGTGCAGGTTACCTCTTTTTTAATGAAAAAGATATGGTCAAAGATGCCCTGCCCATGAGAAAAAACAGTACTTACCATTTGTAACAATTTTCAAAATACTTTGAAATCAGGTTTGGAATTTAAGTAGTTAGCAAATAAGTATATAGAATACTTATATTTTTCTACACCCTGTCATCCAGATGGCCCAGATTTAACCCCCTGAAATTCAGAAAGTGTTATACCACAACATTGCAGCAGTCATTTTATAACCACCCACTTTCCTCAAAAGATATTGTAAAATTTTATGTCATCTTTGTAAAATGCACTTTCAGAAACGTTCTCATTTACTATTGAAGTTGTAAAATGTTGTGGTTGGATATTTTTAATGTTGTCTGCAGATTTTTGCTATGTTTTCATTCTCAAAAAGCACAGATCAATTTAATGCATCTTAAATTAACTTGAAAATCGTTTTTTTAGGATTACACCACACAGTCATATATAACTATGTTCATAAAGATTTTCTTCTTTGTGAACATATTCTAGAAAATTAATTTAAGACTACTTTTTTAGCAAAATATAATTTTTTTATTGTTGCTATAATGTAAGTAAATACAAGATATAACACAGGGGTCGTGTGCCACAATTGTAAAAAAGTATGAAAAAAAAGGTTTAAAAAAGTATGATTTTTAAATACTATATTTAAGCTAAAATTACAGAATATAAGTATATAAGTATAAATGTATTGTATCTATGACTATGGTAGTAGTAGTAATATGTATGTAGTTATGTTTGTTTAATTTTTTTCATGGCTCTTTTTTTATTAGAAAGGGAGAAATTAAAAGGGAGAAAATGGAATATTTTTTATAAGTATAATATATATATTTTTTAAATGTATAAAAAGATTCTAAACATTTTAAGATTTTTTGAAAAATATAATATATATATTTTTTAAATGTATAAAAAGTTTAAAATATTTTAAGAAAATGGTATTCATTTATTTATATATATTTTTTTTCTGAAAAAGTATGATAAAATGAAAATATCTAAGAATATGCTGAAAAAGTATGATAAAAGTATGACAGTATGATATTTTATGAAAAAGTATGAAAAAGTATGAAAGTATGGTGCGCACGACCCCTGATAACATTTCTATATGAAGCCTTGGAATTAGTTCATTACAATATAATTAGTAAAAAGCTTGATAAAATAAATGTATTGAATTTAAAATCACATACTATAAATGACTGGAATCATTTCTAGAATTTCTAATCCCCAGTGGAAAAAACCCTAAATATATATATTATAGGCACTAGTTATTGTATAACATCACTTTCCATCTTGAATCAAACCTTACTAACTACTATTTTGTGTACTGAATTATAATTTGATACATTAGTCAACTAACAATTTTGATGCAAACTTTATTTTTTCTATTTTAAATATTATTACAATACATATTTTCTAAAGTATTCTTTGCTTTCATGAAATATTTCACTTCCAATGAATATCATAATATACAAAATATAACCTATATACTAAGAAAAAATTAAAATAAATGTTTAAATTAATTAATTAAAAAAATTAAAATGATTAACAACTCCTCAGTCTTTATAAAGAAGTACAATAGTATACCTAGAATACATGTTTTAAATCATCCATATGTGTGTATTTTTAGAAAAAGCAAATAACTTATAAACTAATAAAAGTATTGTATAAATTATTGAAAATATTTGTTATAAACTTATAGCTGTATAAACATTATAGTTGTAAAATACATTAAAGAAGCTTTTTTTATAGTCTATAGTACTAGGTATATATAATTATAATATCTAAAATTTAACTAAATCAAATAACTGAATATATTTATAAAATAATTTTGTGTATATATTATTAAATTATTAACATCAAATTAGCATGCATCCAGTAAGTGGAATTATGATTTTATAAAGAAAATTAAAAATACTCTAAAATATATTTTAAAATAAACTTTGTGGCTTCAAATACATACTGTAGTTAATTCAACTCAAATAATACCATAATGTATTTTCTGTAATCTATGTATGAACACTTCTCCTTTTGAGAGTTCAAAACCAAACATTAAAATAAAAAAATAAACATAACAATTATAAAGTTTGTATATACTAATTGTTTAATCAAGAAAATGTATATTCTGTATTAATAATAATAATATATTATTATAATCATTAAATATATTGCCATTGATATTTAATTTTGAAATATATAGAAAATAAGAGTTGGCAATGGCCATTTTTTTCTGGGTCAAAGCCAGAAATAGATGGAAACAGTAAATTTATACAATACATAACATATTAATAGTGTTAGATTATGAGACATTTTAACACATTTCTGGGATACTAAAATCTGGGATGGTTGACTGGTCTGATAGTCTATAAATGTTATTGCATTATTATATATTATATTATTTCTGATTTATTTCTTTTCTTTCTATCTGGTGAGCTGATTTTGCCTGATGGTTCCAATCAATTTTAGTGTATGAAAGTTTACTATATTATACAAATTTGATCAGTTAAATATACTTGTGCAGTTGATATTATCAAATTACTTTATCAGATCTTATATGTTTTTAATATTAATGTGTTTGTTGCATTGGGATCTCGGCGCCTTTTGAACGTCAAGCCCAAGAGAAGAGAACTGGGAATTGTATTTCCCCGAAAACTCTTTACCACGTCAATATTTTCATCAAGCTTTACTGAACACACGAACGTATAATTCGAATAGAACAATTGTGACTCGTGCTGTCGTCATTCGCGTCGAGGTTGAGCGACAATCTTTTGTCTGACCTTCAACCGCGAAACAAGGGTTTTGAATATGTCGTTCCACTCCCACCCCAAGAGATTTTAGGATAGTTTCGACATCCACCATATCCAATGGTTTGTCAGGAGCATTTTTCTAGTATAAACTATTCATAACTTTTTATTAAGCATTAGAATATGTAGATACAGTTTCATGTGACATGCCCACTAAAGAAATGATTGCTTCCTCAATAGAGGTTATGTCTACATGACTGAGGAGTTCTGCTTTTGGTGTTTTCTCTATTTTCTTTCGCACCTTACTAATTAACTCTTGACATTGGTTATAGAAGTTAAACATTTTGTTTCGGTTAATCTTGAACTCCTGAACTACTGCGCGAAAATCAACCAGTTGTTTATTAGTCTTTACAGCATATTCAACGTGAGTTACTGTATTAATTAACTGTTTAATATTTTAAGCGACGGAATTATTCTCTTGACTGAGGTTATATTTGCCGATATATATTTTTATTATATCTGATATATTAACCCATATCTTGAAACCTTATTAGATACAAGCTTGTTTAATTTACTTATAAAACTTGTACGTTTACTAACTAAAATTTATATCTATAATATTTGTGTTAAAGATAGTGTCGTTTAATAAGGCGCTTATAAATGTAAAATTATGTATCAGCATATCTTAAAGAAATATGTAAAAATATATACGCACTTTTAATATAATCCTTGTTTTTGAAAATATTAAATAGAAATAGATCACACTTTCAAACAGAAAAGTACATTAGAATGAGAATTTCTGTTATATAAATTTCAATCAATGTTTTGCATCAGATTTCAAACATAATTTTTCATCATGTGACCACCCATCTACCTGTATGTCATTGTTCCATCATGTGAATGTTTTGATGAAATCTTTCTCCGAAAACTCTCGCTTACATTACACAAAAAATGATCAGGTCGAAAGCAATTTAGATGAATATGTATATCTACACAACCATGCTTTTAGTAGCATGAACTTATATTGTCAATGAGTCTTCCCATGCATGGTCATTATTCTCTTGCATTTCACAAAAAATTGGGCTACTACCAATTGAAAACTGTGCAATATCCTTCGTTTAGAAGATGCCGTGTCATGAGATGTTTCACGAGCTGTTATCAATGATCGAATATGGAACTGAAAAGTATCCTACCTTGCACTTAAACATCAGATACATTTTTTTTAAAGTTTCGTTTGTATTTGTAAGTGATACCATTCATGTCTAAAGCTTTAACAAACTGTTAACTAGGCCCAATTTGAATAACATTGTAAGAGCCAGGATTTATTGTCGAATGGTCCATAATTGTCACTGGTTCTATTTGTTGGTCCAAATTTCGTTTACAGATGTTAGAATCTCATGAATAAGAAGCTGATATTATTATTATTATTATTATTATTATTATTATTAGACAATTTAGACACAAAATCTGTACAAAGTACAATCTAAGTGTACAAAGAAATAAAAGTAAGCACAAGCTGAGTGGAACAAAAATACAAAAGAACAATGAGTTATGGGTAATAACAATTAAAAAAGTAAAACTTAAGGGAACGTTTGAATGCAACAAACTCCCGGATAATACGAATGTTAGTAGGTAAAGAATTCCACGAACGTGAAGCAATATACGAAAAGGCACCGCACCGAGGACACAAACGAGTTATGGCAGACTGTGATCGTAAGTCAAAATGAAACAAGGATGAGAAGGACGGCTTAAGAAGATCTTTCAGGTAACTTGGAGCAGTTCCAAAAAGACATCTATGTGTTAAGCAGCACGTTGAATTGAATACACGCAGAGACAGGCAACCAATGTAGAGTTTTAAGAGTGGGAGTAATATTGTGATGCAAGCGTGGCAGTCTTTTGACAAATCTTGCGTAGCAGTTTTGACTGCGCTGTATGTAGTTTCCTGATTTGAGACTGTGTGCAGTTAGCGTAGGGAATGTTGCAATAATCAAGATTGGAAGAGATGAAAGAAACTATAATCGTTTTAGTAATGTCTTCAGTGATGTAACGACAAATACTATAGATTCACGAAACATTTTTTCCGAAGCGAATTAATTTGACATCAACTGAAAGAAATACATGACAAAGCTCTCTTTTAGATTATCCCAATATATGGAAATGGCGAACAGTTACGACAACAATGTATGTGCAAAGGTTTGTGAAAAAATATTGAAAATAATTTGTCTAACATTTTTTTCGAAAATATTATATTTATTATTATAACGTACAAAAATATTATTGTTCAGTTTAAAACAATCGGAATTTATTAAAATTATATCATATTATAATAATGTTCAATGTTGTCTGTCATCTTCTGAATAAAAAACAAACGTTATACATTAAATTAATCTCGTAAAATGGATAAAACTAAATTTACACTTCTTTGCTTCCGAAATTAAATATGGGCAGCTTCCCATTCTGCGCAAATGTAATTATGCTCTTGAATGAATATGATTTTCTGCTAGCAAAACATTATTTACATTCACGTCTGAATATATTAAGACCTAATATGGCTGATGTAAGTGAGCCACACAAGGAATTTGCGCCATGATAAGCACAGTGATTTATCTTCTCGGGAATAAATATTTGATAAATGTAAAAAACAGCTACCAAAGAGCTACAACACTTCAACAATATCTAAACAGCTACCACACTTCAACAATATCTTAAACAGCTACCACACTTCAACAATATCTAAACAGCTACCACACTTCAACAATATCTAAACAGCTACCACACTTCAA
>JAUZND010012641.1:0-28403 GCA_034780555.1 Coelogynopora nodosa | reverse complement strand
TAAAGAAGTAACTTATATAGTAAAGAAGTAACTTATATAGTAAAGAAGTAACTTATATATAGTAAAGAAGTAACTTACATTGTATATAGTAAAGAAGTAACTTATATAGCAAAGAAGTAACTTATATTGTAAAGAAGTAACTTACTGTATATAGTAAAAAAACAGTAATTCAGTGATAAAAACACGTAGTTTATATATTTTGAAACCTCTCGGCCACCATAAGGTGCTACATTTGATTCATTTATTAAAATTTATATATTTTACATTTTGTATAATATTTAAAAAATGCTCAAACAATGTTTTGAATACAAATACTATAAAATGCTAGCAACATACCAATGTCAAAATAAAATTGATTTAATTGCAACAACAATATTCACTGCAAATACTATAGCAATAGAAGTTCTCATTACAAATAGTATAGTAACTAAATTTCGGATTGCAAATGTTATAGCTAACAGTTATCTTTTTTAGGTATTTGTAAAAAATTTAACTCTAAATTATACATCAATTTATTTATTGTAAATGTCATATACATTTTTTAAATTCACTGAAAATGCTATAACAACTTCTCACTTCGAAATTATGTAATCACAACATTATTGACTGTAAATTTTGTTTCAAAACAATGTATAGCCGTAAATGCTTTAACAATAAAATGTATGTTTGCAATATTAAAGCAATTTTTGATTTCTTTCCTGTCAAAAATGATACATTTATGACAACAAAATCTATAGACACAAGCGATGTTAAAATTGATTCATATTGTCCTGTATTCCTTGCTATGTCAGTATGTTCGATATCGCACTGTTCTCTTCGTTTATGTTAATATTGTCCGTATTTCTCCGATATCGACAGTTAATTTTAGTAGTATCAATATTCAAACTCTTATAAACCACTAGAGTTTATACCTTGGTAAAGTCCTAAATTTTAACTCCATAAAATCCTGAAATCCTAAAGTTTAACTCCATAAAATTATAAATCCCAAACTTTAAACCTATAAAGTTATAAAATATTAACATTTAACCTATAAAATCCTAAAGTTCAAGCCAATAAATTAAAAAAGTTAATGTTTAACCTATAAAATGCTAAAGTTTCCCCTCTCAAATTCTAAATATCCCCTAAAATAAAAAATATATAAAAAGGTTGATTAAAATGGCAACATTTATTATATTAATTCTTTTTTACAACACATCCCAACATATAACGCAGATCTACATTTATTACTACTAGAACAACAAATATCAGAATACAACACATATAGTCAGTGTCAATGCGCTTACTCCACATTGTCTACTTAGCTTACCACTATTAAAAAAATGGAACTTTTTAATTTTGTGTTAATAGGCGTCCCTGCAAAAATCCTGTTTCTCAAGGAATAAATGACATAGTTCGTTCCTCGAGTAGATAGTGACTCGATGTTTTAGAGACTGTAGCTCTTTGAGACAGTGAAAGTGGCGACCCCTGATGAATTACAACTGGTTCATTTTCTGAAAGGTTGCTGATGTACTGATTGATTTAGTGTGTTGTAAACATGTAATATATGTTTAATTTGAGTCGCGCCTTTTGATAGTCGGAATTTAGCACGATTATCCCCTGCAAATCGAATCAAATCCAAAATTTCAGACTTGTCTATTAGCTGATTGTTTTCGTCGGGGATTTGACCTCTCCCATCCCAGGGTTTGCCTTCAATAGTTAACAGATCCAGTAGCACGCGTGCCTTGGCGAGGCAATATTTTGAAATGTATTTATCGCCTTCAGGAGGCTTTGTTTTAGCTCTTTTTTAAAATTTAGTAGTTGCGGCTGCGATGACTGTGGCACAGGAGATGGTTCAAGAAATCGTCTACCTTCTTGCTCTTGTTTCCGTCTCGCTTAAACATATCATGAGTATGTATAGAGTTTAACAACCTGATCCGTAGGCATATTTTTTTCGAAAAGTACATCCTGATCATAATTTGGTCTCCCTATTTGCAGATCATTGTATTCTGCTTCACTGATAAGAATCGTAAGATTAAATGCTCAATCACTCATTTTGGCTCTCTGGTTGGCCTTCTGTCCACGAAATGCTTAAGTATACATAATGTTGCTCTTCAATAGGAGGAAAATTATTTCTCACACGTAAATAATCCGGTGTAAGTTGATGCTAATCCAGAAAAAGGTAGGCATAAAAGTGTTCATCTACAATATCTTTGAAAACAGCAGTCAGAAATTTGGGATGTTCGGGAAACGTCCCAGGTGATTCACTTGACAGACATCTATTGGATTTTTAAATATAACCAGGTATTGAGTATTTAGTGATTGTGTGCGTGTCTCCTTGCCACTTTGAAACAGATTTTGTGAGTGTAGGTGGTGAACCATTCTTGAAAACAGGGTACTTATTGGCCTTGACGTTTTCCCTCCTTCCATCATGTCATCCATTACAATACATTCATGTGATTGTATAATGTCAAATGACTGGGACAGTTTTTTTTCATATACCTTGATAACATTATGAAGTTCATAGAGGCTATACATGCAATATCATTGTGCTTGAGTCTAACATCCTTTGCGTACCTACATTGTATATATATTGTGAGTGTATATTTCCATGTTTATAAATTATAATCTGTCATATGATTACAAAATCTATAAACATGACTTAATATTTATGAATGTTATATATTATCACCGACATCATGAAACGTACGTATCAGAATGAGGCGCAGGAAGAGTCTGATGGATCCATTAGCAACGATGTTCTGTCTACTATCATTGATTAGGAGACTGATAGCCACGTTGATGATAAGGCTATCACTGATGAGAAGATATGGCACGCCTACGCACATTTAAAGAGAACGAAAAAGTTGTGAAGCAAAGACTTCATTATCAAATGACTTTTACAAACAAGTGTGGGAGAGACCGACAATTGAATGAAATTTAACAAATTTACGAACTTATATGACAAAAAGGATGCCCCGACCTCAGATGACGCCAGCTAGCAAGAAGCAATAAAATGGAGTTGGTACGTTTTCCGTGATCAAGTCAAATAACATGTCGGACAGTGAACTTTAATCGGAAACAAAGATGTTGATAGCGACTACCTAGAACCTGAAAACATTGAGGAGTATGCCCAATTACACTGTAAGTAAGTAAGTAAGTATAGTGTATATTTCAGCAAATGACAGAACCCATTTGAGGGGGACTTTGTGTTGTATTCTGATATGTGTTGTACAAGTAGTAATCTAATAAATGTTTTCATTTCAATCAATCTTGTACTGTATGTTCAATTTTGGGGCCGTTTAAAATTTGATAGGGTAAACTTTAGGATTTGATGGGATAAACTTTAGGATTTGATGGGATAAACTTTAGGATTTGATGGGATAAACTGTAGGATTTGATGGGGTAAACTTTAGGATTTCATACGTTAAACATTAGCTTTTAGAAATGTATAGGCTTAAACTTAAGGATTTTATAGGTTAAACATAATAATTTTAGAAATTTATAGGTTAAAATTTAGAATTTTAGGATTTTATGAAGTTAAACTTTAGGATTTTAGGATTTTATGGAATTAAAGTTTAGAACACAATATTTTAAATATTGATGTTATTAAAACTAACTATCGATATAGGAGAAATACGGACAATATTAGCATTAACGAAGACTACAATGCCATATCGAAAATTCTGGCATAGCGAAGAATACAAGACAATATAAAGAAATTTGAACGTTGTTGAAAATTACTGGTGTAATTATTACGGATTGGTACTTTCGATCAATTCCTAATGATTGTAGTTGCACTTTATATACTTGACTTGGTCGGAATTGCCGTTGAATGCAAACGAATCGATCAGTATATGGTTGCAGAGAACTATTTTAGAAAAAATCGATAATTATCGATTACTACCAATGGCACATATCGGATCAATTTTTAATTCTTGCTGTCATACTTTCTATATTTGACTACATGGAATCTCCGTTCAAATAAACCTAATCGATTATTATATGGCTGCAGGGCACCATGTTAGAAAATAATCTATAATTATCGATTACTACTAGTGGAATACCTTTAATCAATTATTAACGGTGCTCGAAATAACACTAGTTCGATTGCCCGAGATCAATCATCTTTTCTCATGGCCAACCCTTTTCAACTAAATCATTGCACGAGAGGGCAATGCTGTTTTTCGAGTGCAATTATTATTTAGGTAGCATGTGTATTTTAGGCAACAAAAATCATTTACAGGTAACAAAATATGTAGTTTGGCAACCACAATGAATGCATTCGGTAACCAAAAGTGAAAACCTTATTTCGAGCACTGATTAATGATTGTAGTTGTACTTTACAAACTTGACATAGTCTGAATTCCTTTTGAAATCAACTTGATACGTCACTATATGACTGCAGGGCTCTATATTAAAATAAAACAATAATTATCCATTACTACAAATAGTTATGATCAATTTCTATATTACATAATGGAACTCGACGACTTTGTAATAGTCGAAAATGACATTTACCTTATTAAAATCAGTACATAGTAAGTCATAACAGCCTAAAAACAAATACTCGATTAATTGAAACCGAAACTGGCGGGAGGCACTTTCACTATCGGTAACATTCAAATTTTGACTAAACAGAAGATGACACACACTGTGTTCGTGAGACCACTTCCATACTACTAATGAAAAATATTATAAAAAGGTTTTAATAAGAAAGTGTGTGAGCTGCAATTTTTTTTTTAATTTTGGGAAGTATAATTTAAATTATTAAATGGTTAAATGATACTGCAAGGCCATAACCTTTCCTTCACGAATGTCATCTCCCTTTCATATATAAATTTATTATTGCTCCAGAAAACTCCTCTCAATTATAAAAAGCATCTACTCTAATTAAACATTTTGAAATAACATTTGGCCAAAACAAATTATCAACCATTTTTCATAAGGAAATTGAGAGTATTATGTAAATTTTGTTTATTATCGATATTTGCTTATTTATTAATGTATGCTTATTAGGACACATTCACTCTCATATTCACCAATTACTCAATAACCCATATTTAACAGTTGAAGTGTGGAAGTCTCAATAGACTAAAATATGCCTAAAGTATTATATAGCCAAAACTGCCCATTACTATAGACTCAATTTAAGACACCTGTTTAGTGAAAAATAATCAAATTTCTATAATATTATAATAATGTTAATGCTCGTATAATAATTAATTACCAAAACTAACTCAGCCAGTATGAAGGTCATCCCGTTTGCGTAGTGTATAATATACTTTAGTGTGAATTATAAACGCAATGAAAGTACAATATAATATACTGAACATAACATTTATTTGTACATTTATATATCTTGATCTATACAAATCGTTTGAAATTGGTCTATATTTATTACATTAATAGAATAATTTACATAAGGAATTCATAAATATAGAATTACTAACAATAATAATAATTTATTTACATTATAAGCTAAATAGAATTAGAACACATGGTGGTAGCTAGGTCATATTAAATTACTATTCATACTATTCATACAATTTAATATATATATATATATCATTATCAGCTCATTATTGTTGCTTATAATTTTATATTTAAAAATGTAACTATTTCTATTATTTTGGTCATTTGAAAATTAAAATAAATAAATAATATAAAATTAATTGATTAATTAAATTTATATTATTTTTCGAAAATATACAGTTGTAAACATATTGGAATATATAGGCTATACATATTTGCTATTAAGATGTAATGTAAAATTTCCAAAATACACATCTTTAATTTAATTTAACAAGAGAAACCGAATTATTATTATTGTACTTGTTATATTTAAAAACAATTATATTTTTATAATCTTTTATATTTAAACCATGTTTTTACCTACTTATTTATATTTTATATATATTAATTGAAAAATATTTCACACCACTTAACGCAACTGAATGAAATTGTTATCTAATGTAATTGCTATATCCAACAATTACATATTTATCCTGTAAATACATATTTTATAAAAATATTATCATTTATAGACGAAAAAATAATTATGTTATGACAATGTATAAATTAATTCCATTCGTTGAATTATAAACTATTTTAATTGACAGATAGTGTGCCATCATTCAAAAGTTAAAGACAGGGAGGGTCATTATATTTATATAATGACCCTAATGATATATAAATATGTATATACATAATATATCCGGATGTTGCTGGACCAGACAAATTTCATTTGGGAAAAATTGTATATGGTTAATTGTTCGTTTTACTTCTGCTGTATCGGAAATTAGTTTGAGCGTAATTTTATATAAATGTATATAATATTCTAGAATTCGGAAAATTTTAACAATTTATTAAATTGTCGTGGACATATTGAAATGTACGGATTGTTTTCTAGGTATTATAGATGCAAATAGCATTGACAAATTATTGTCATATATGTATATGTATATTTGTATAATATTATATGAATTCGAAAAGTGGTCAGATGTTTAAGGAGTTTTGTCAAGAGGAAAATGGGGAGATGTGGAAGAAATATTGATATATACGAGATGAAACTTTTAATGGAACAATTTTTAATTAAATAAAAAAAGTATCAATTGGCAATATTTATGTATATGGTAAAAAACGCCGGAAAAAGTTACTTCAATATTATTTAAAATAATTATACTAAATTAAAAACTATTAGCTAACATTGATAAAGAAAATTATATTATGAACCACAGTGTATAGTAAATATAGTTTTTATTGTCGTGATAAAGCAAATTTATATAAAAAAATTATTAATTGGTTATAGAAATTGTGAAAAAGGCTAATGTATGATAGCTAAAAACTAGTGGAAATCGTTTTTGTCTTTGTTAATGAGTTAAGGTAGGCCCCTAATCTATTTACTCGCAACATTATCTTATACGCATTTAATTTATATGTTACAAATAATTCGAATTAAAAATATTTGTTGTGAATTTAGTTCCTTTTGTAGCGGAAATATTAATTATATCGAATTTAAATAATATGCAGAACGTTAAAAAATTTAGTTGTACAACGAAGATGTGTTTTTCGAATAGTTCGGGTAAAATATATTATTAATAAATGCACGAGTGTTTGATTGTATTGGTGAATATATATATATATATATTTTAAGCATTTATATTCATTTATATTAAATTCTTATAATAATTTTTAAACAGAAAATAGTATCAAAACATTTGAACCACTGCCTTCTTTATATAAAAATTCTAAATTAATGTGTTTTACGAAATTAATTTAATTTGAGTAAATATATTTTTAATGCTTTCATTTTCATTTTATAAAGTATAAATCAGTTGTATTATACTATATAATATATACTTGATTTAAAAATAAAAATATATTTTTACCTTTTGTTAGGAATTACATTTATAAAGGATGTTTTGTTGATTTATCAATGTCAGATTCCGCTGCAATAATGTTTTTTGGTTTAACTTTATTTTATTTTATTCATCTCGATTGGTTCATGTAATTTTTAGTAAATTTAACTTTTAATGACTTTTAATCCATCCTCACGCAAATTATTATGTTATTTCAACTGTCAGAACTTGTTTTTTATAATCAGTTTATACGATCAGCAATAAAAAATTGAATTAAATTTTGAACATATTATGTATGAAAACATTGCCCACAGAAAAAGAATTGTTACAAATTGATTTCATTTGTATATGTATCATAATTATTTCCAGATATGTTATCTGGAATGTGTCTTCCTGATGAACACAACATAAAATCATAATTATAAAATTTCATATTTTTCAAAATGTTATTAAATACATTCCGACACCGGGAAATGATTTTGAACTAATTATTCCAGGACATTATCCTGACGCATTCAAAAGTATAATGAAAAGATACAACCCGTGTTATGTCTGGTCAATCGCCCTATTTTGTTAACATTATAACTGTTCGGCTTCTCTGAAGTATAAATATATTATTTTAGTAAAAAAAGTAACTGTTTTGTCTATTTATAGTTTTAGCATCAACAAAAAATCGGTAAGAAAAAACACTTTTGTGTGTTATTATACAATAGGAATGTATAATAGATAACTGATTAAATAGTTTTTTTTTGTATTAACAAGAAACCTCGCATTGCATATTGATAATAACGTTTATTTTGCACAATAACCATCAGAAAAAATCTAAAAATACAAACGACAAATTGTTTTTGCTTATTTTATAAATGTGATATGTATATATATAATTTTCAGACACGTTTGTAATGTTAAAAATGGGTTCAACACACTGGTCCAAAGTAAAACATGTTCTTATACTATTGTATGTGAATTAAGGTTAGCTCTTTTTAGGAGTCCTTGTATCTCTGATAATAAAATATATGGATCAAACGGTTTTATTACTAGATCTATAAAAACCACACCAGTCAGCGCCTTAATTAGACTCATCTATTGTTTTTCCTTTGTTCATTAACACGCGGGGCACAGTCTATGCAACAACTCATCGCCAATGAAATGATCAACTATTCATCAATGATATTAACTATATATGAGCTGTCGATTTTAATTGCCAGGGAAGTAAGGAACTATCACTTTTAGGCAATACCTTTAATATACATTAGCGTATTTCCTTTTTATCATTTTATAATGACCGTACGTATACGAAATAGGTATGTATACTATACATACATTTGCGTATTATCAAAACACACTATAAATATTAGTTTCAGAATGTGTCTAATTATACAAAATAAATTGCATATAATTTTGATTATATATTCAAGTTTCTTATAAAAAAAAGTAAACTGTGTAATTAACTATTTTTACATTTTATTCATAATAAAATATTCCTGTATTTGATTATCTCATAAGCATATTATGTCAATTCAACAAATCTAACCTATTGCAATTTTTATTTATAATTTGAAAATATATGTATTTTTTTTCTTCAAATTATAGTCAACTATTTAACTATAATATAGAAATGTGATATAATCGATATAATGCGATATAATCGATATAAGAGACGTATCGATGTCGTCTGGCCAAACAAATAATCAGATATGATAAACCATAAAGGTAGAACAAATTGGCTGCAAATTAACGATATTAAAAGACGCAAAATATATTTTTAAGTTTGCGAATAATAAATGATCTGTTAAATAGTAAGACAAATCTATATTTTTAATTCCACCAACCCTCTCCTGTAATATTTTTAAATATATCGAAAAATATTCATACCTGTTAAAGCTTATAAAAATAAAATTATAGACTTTTGGGATAAAACACTCATCTTATACTTTTTTGCATTGACCAATTAGAAAACTAGGATAAATTTCCTTCGGATTTCAGTTACAACTCATCAAATAAGATATATAGCCTAGGTATATACCAGTTGACTGATGTACTTCTGAACACAGTTTTGGATCTTATTTAAGCATGGCTCGAGTCCGCTCATTCACATAGTCACTCTTATATACATTTTCATATATACACACAGTCCCTAAATTTACGCCATTTCACACAGAAGTTATTTGTTTTTATAATTGAAACATTGTTTTTTAAAGTCCTTTTGGTGAGCCATTTGATTACTGGTATTTTAAAAGTAACCAATATTTTATTAATTTAAAAAGCAGACGTTTTTAATATGTTTAACGAATAAACGATTATAAGGAGTCAGTCCTACTGGAGGAACATTATAGGTACTTGATCATCATCAACATGGCCGTCGCCAGAATTTTTCAAAAGGGGGTCGTTTTTTAAAAAGGGCACACCCGAGATAAAATTGTTCACCGAAGATTAGATGTACAATTTTCTGCGGGGGTCTATATAGGGTCCAGGGTCAGATTAATCAAGCATTTCTATTTGTATATAAACACGTTATGATGTAGTATGTGCAGATACAATGTATATAATGTGAAATTTATAATATTACCAGAGGGGAACAGGTAATATTTTCTGAAAATGGCATTTATTTACCCTCGACCAATTTATCAATTGCAGATTTTATTAGATATTTAGGCAAATAAGATTAAAATACACAATAGAAAAAATTAATACTTTGAATAGAAAAAGGGCCGAGATAAAAAAAATAGAGGGGCTTTCGAACTCCCCACCCTGGCGATGCCCATGATCAATGTCATGTTTGTTCTGTGGTTAGTATATGACGACCCTTAAGCCATCACAATATATATTTTTATGAGAAAAACATAGCTTAATAATCATTGGCGACAATTGCAAAAACTCCACTCTGATTGGATAAACTTGAGTATGAGTAAAATCATACACCTTGAAGAAAGTTTTAATGCAGAGGGTTTAATGTTAATCACTAACCATACAACGAAAAGCCCATTCAGCTCTCGGTAATTCATCGGATGGTGCTTTCTGACGACTGACTGATTATGTGCGTCATTTCTTAGCAGCGTTTGTTATTTGCAATACCAGACCAATAGTTTCCACCGTTTCATCTGACATTACTATTAAGACTACATCAGCTGACTTCCCCTTTTTGGAAAATTTGTGCCACAAGGAGTTACTAATCTAACGACAACCGTCAGCAGCTGTTTTAAAGCTATAATTGTGCATTTTTCAGTTTGTCATCTACAAACCGAGCAGTTAGCAATTTTTGTTTTGTCTCACTATTATTATTATAACTAGATATATATATCTATACGGATGGAATGATAGTATTCTGAGGTACTGCAGCCTAGTATCATTCTATGTGTGAGAATAATCATAATATAATCCTTTGCTTACAACGCACTGGTAAGTTAAACTTGTTTCCCTTGTCTATTTATACGGAATAAAAATGTAATCTGTCAACAAAAACACATAAATTCTAATAAAATAAATAGATTAATATACTGCATACAATAAAAAAAAGCATATATACACTATCAATTTTAATAGTATACTACAGATTTCATTAAAAGTTTATGATATGTATATAGAATGAACGACTCATAGGTATTCTATATATGCATCAGTCAATATTAGTCATTAATAATCTCAAAGTTCTATAGTCGTTATTGAGTTATATGATATTTTAAAATTATATTCAAATTATACCAATGATAACTAATTTCAAAAACATATTATTTTAAATGTTCGTTTTATGCATTGTTTGCTTAATTTAGGGTATTTTTCGTATAATGCAATAATATTTATTAGTTGCCATGTAGTTTATATTGTGATATATACATATAAATAACACGTTTAACTCACAGGAATATTAATTAATTTGATGAAATTCACTGTCAACGAATAAACAATTTATATGACAAAATTAGGTGCTTTATCTATTTTAAATATACAATCATTGACATGTAGTGTGAGATGGTTTCGATTTTAAATAATTTGTATATTTTACGATGTTCTGTATTAATTTATTTACTAATAATTTCATGTGAACATTGATATCATTTCAAAATAGAGGATTCTTACACTCATTAGTATCTTTCAGTCAGTAATGATGTATTAAAATATTATGTTGAACCCTATATAGATTATAGATTAAACTCTCTTCCAAAATGTATTAAATGAAATTATCCATTAGCCGTCTTTATTATACATAAGACATTAATTAGTCTTGTTAAAAGATGTTAAAAATTAACTAACAAAACATTAATATAGTTTTTAATTAATTATTTGGTTTTTTATTCTCATAAAAATGGACAACCATATATTGCGAAACTATTATATAATTATTTAAATAAATTATTAATTGGTATAGGCATATATTATAATGATAGTGGACATTTCGTGCGATATTTTAGTTTCTATTTGAACCATATTTGTATACCAACAAAAATACTGTTTCTTAAATTATTGTATTTTAAAAATATTTAAACATTTATATAATATGAAATATCAAATCCTGCAGTGTTTATATTTTTCATATGAAACCTTTCGGTTGAAACACTCTTCCCTTAATACCTATATTATAAAGTAGATGAAGAATTAAGATAATTTTTGGCAGTACATAGAAGAGGGCTAGTCCCCCCTGATAGCCTATTCTTTTTAAATATAAATTATTTTAAAAAAAAGTCTAATTAGGTTTTTAATTTTATGCAATACATATATATTTCACCACAAAATTATGTTGTATACAAAACATTTTATTATTAGAAGATAATTATTTCCAATTTACAACAAGTAAGCTAGAACACTCAAAACTGCCATGGGCACTGCCTCACTATAACTAAACACTTAGGAATCTATAATAATTCGAAGTAAAAGTATGATATGAACTATATTATATATACTCTGATCCATCAATGTATATATTGGTTTAGTTATAAGTTATATTCTAAAAAGTTATATGTTATAAGTTTGTTCACCGTACATCTGCAAACTTGTTAAGAGACTGATTAGTTATCCAAATTTAATTAAATCAAGGATATTGTCTTTGCATAAACAAAGTTAAGTCTTAATAGTTATATTTTTATAAATTCGACCATAAAAGTCTATTAATACATGTTTTGGGATATATTAGCGACCATTAATTACAAGCATTAATTGAAACTTTATATTTATTTGTTCTATTGTGGTACAAATATTGAAACACAAATAGAAAATACTAATACAAAATACAAATAGAAATAAAAATACATATTAAAATTGAAATACAGACGGGTCCTTAACGGTGCCTGTTTAATTTCGAAGTCGAGATAATATATATATTGGTAGTATAAAATGTATATCTGCAACGTTCGGTTAAGTTTATAATACATTGTAATTTTATAAGGACCAATTCCATGTAAGTGCGGTTGCACTGCAAAAAATTATCCTTGTAAATCTACAAAAATATTATTTATTACATTATTTAATTATTATTGCAATCATTTTTTTGTTGATTATATATTTTACAGTCAAGTATTACAGACCCAGAGCTTTCACTTATTTATAAAATACATAACAATTGTCCTGGGAGCCACAGTTGCCCCGCATCCATTTTTCATATTATGTTTTGTGTTTAGTTTATATGTTTTTCTAATATTATTAGTTGAAACAATAAGCTTCTTAGGGTTGTATACACTATGCAAATGTTTTCGTGTTAGTTGAAATAACTTTTTGTGATTAGCTATATAATAATACATAAGTAAAATAGTAAATGTACACATTCTATTCAAATCCTCACCACCGCCACATTTTTCCTCTTTTTCTACCACTTAATTTATTTCAACGATGTACAATACATTACATTGATTAACGTGGTATTTTAACTATTCATAATTTAAATGTAAAAAAGTTTTATGGTTATTGATCACGGATATAATTAATCAATTAATATTATTTTATTTTTAATCTTTCCTTGTACATAAAAGTTTTAACTATTATGTAGTTTTATAGATAGTATGTAATACGTATACAATATGATCACATATATAAAAACCGTCTATAGTATAAACATTTGTGGGTTACCAATTTATAGCGGTAAAAATAATCTTCAACTTCAAAATATACTGTTCATATTGTTTTTTGGGTATGTATATGCTAAAACAGAACCGCAATGTAGGCTATACAATAACACTATTCACCGATGTTGCACTAAAACTTTATGGGCTCCCATTCTATAATATGTGTGTGCTTAAAATAATACATTGGACGTCGTTTCAATCATCTGAACCAAGAAAATCGATAGCATTGTAATCAATGTTTATTGCGTATAGTTTTTTTTATCTTATAATGTTGTGTGCTGGTTTGTATTAAAAGGGGAGGGTAATATAACCAGGAAGGGATAAAAATTTCTTTCTTTTGTGTTATTGTATGTTGCAAGGCTCTTCAAGCACAATCGGTTTCTCACATTCAGTATGTAATATTGCTGTTAAAAAGGATTTTTATTTTTAGTAAAATGTATTACGTTAAAACAAAAATAAGTTAACTAAAATACGAGAGGGTGTATTACCCGACTTTAAAAGCAGCTATTGTTTATGTTACCGGCAAAAACATAATTTATAAAGAACAATGAAATTGAATAGTAATTATCTTCATTTCCAAAGATTATATTTTTCCTTCACAAAATTAAGGCAAAATATAACATGAATTAGCTATAATATTAAAACGAAATCTTAGTCTGAAAACTAAGTTATATAGATATAGACACAGCCATATAGTTCATTTAATCACCATCAAGATATCTTTATATTCGCATAAATCTATATTATATAGGGTTATATACTGCTAGCATATCCGCAATACTGTTTGATTGTATTATGTTTGCATATCACACTTTGTAACCTCTTTTTTTAAATAGTAATAGCAAATTCACAAATATTTCCCACCCTCTTTATACTCCAGGATTAGTAGTTATAGAGTGCGCCACTCTTAAGCCAGTTTCCATGACTCACTGCGGGTCAAAGCGATAGGAGTTAATAACTATTCAGATAGTATTGGAAAGCTGAACAAGGAAATCTATCTTCCCCTTCCCATATCGCCATTTAGCTCAAGGCTTATATGGGCCTATCTCATCACAAAGCTATCTATACAGACGCGCCTGCTTAGTTGTGTCTATAATTAACCCAATTTGATGGCACAGACCGACGGTAGTTTCACTGTTTGACCAAACGAAATGGAACTGATAAAGTGAATTTATACTTGATATCATGTAAATGTCATTGAGAAAAGAACTCAAAATTATATCAGCTTTTATAGTATGCCTGTGACATATTCATGCAATAAGTCGGAATATTAATAGAGCTGTCGTAAGATATGAGCATATATATATATAGTTAGAAGCCGGAGGCGGTATTGTTTGTCATTATCACTGTCGTGTTATCTTAATTGACGGAAATAGGCCTATATGTCATTTTTTTATTGTCTTTTTGACTTTTGTGTGATTTAAATTCACCATATTATACATGGCTATAAATTATTATAAATCTGTATTTCATCGTTTACGTCGTATTTAGTTTATTATATGATGCGTAGGCTATATATGAATTCAACAGATAGCCGCTCAAGATCATATAGCCTACACGGTTTAAAAACAATTATTTTGAAAATATAATGTGATCAATGAATTACTGTCCGACTAGGTCACTTAAAGAGTGTGTAATTGTCCGGGCCACCATAAAGTTATGTATTAAACAACAATAAACATTAAAAATATTTAGTTTTTTTGAGAAGAAAATTATTGTTACAAATAATGTGTTTTTGATGAACTCGTAATTGTCATAGCAACAACTCTTCAATACAACCATAACAATAAGCATTTAATTGATAATGAGGGATCGTATCTATATATATAATTATATGCACTATTGTTGCTACTGTAATTGTATCATTGAAAGCGAAACACATAATGTTGTTATAAATTAAGGTTTTTGTATTAAACATTATATATTTAATGAAAATAAATCAATAATTTTATAATTTATATCTGTATATAACATAATTAATAGGATGTGATAGTGCTTCTGAACTGGCAGAACCTTATGTTTATAAGTTTATTTTGAGTGAACTATATAGGTAAAACGTATATATCTAATAATTAATACATTGACTTAAAGTAAATTTGCACGCAGAATAATTAACTTTTTTTTTTCTTTTAAATATTTGATAATTATGAATAAATACTATATTTTATATGTACACATTTATTTGTAAGGGGGCATTTTACCCGTTTGGACATTTAAAAATCGGTAGTTTTGTTGAATTCATAATATTTTCATTAACCCAAATAGTATAATCCACAAATTTATTTGAGTGCGATATTTTATAAATATGACTTTAAAGCGTAAATTTAGTTAAAAATAAAGTCAAATATATATGTAAATAATTATATATAAATATACATAAACAAACAATTGTCATATCGAAATTGTTTATACAAAATTATAATTGTTTAAGTGTGAAGTATATGATATAAATGTTTTTATTATTTCAGAACAATCTTTTCATTTCTACAAATTTTTTTTATTACATTGAATAATGTAAATAATTTAACTTCTGATTTTTGACAGTTTACCAATTCTGTTACCTATAATTTAGGGGTCATAACACTTCGCCAAATAACACTTCTCCGAATCACAATTCGTCGAAAAAAAATGGCATAAATAAAAATTCTAAATTCTCCAAATCGTAGTTCGCAAAAAAATAATGCATTCATTTGCAGTTCTGATATTAATTATATCAAATTAGCTTATATAAACAATCCTGAGAGGGGTATATAATATTATAAGGACGCCGCCCATTATCTGCCGCTAAATAATATAAATAAAATAAGTATTCATCATTGATTAACATAATAGGTGGTAATGACCATTGAACAGTTAATTCTAATTTATTAATTTGGAGTACTGGTTTATGCGAATGCATGGTATATACTGAATGGTATATATTGTACGAATGAAGGAGGTGGTAAACGAAGTCCATCTATTATACATACTGCCGTTTGGTTTAGAACGTTGGTGAATGTTCTGGTGTCGATTTCTGTTTGTTTATCGTCATGGTTATGTTGCCTTTTTTGGTATTTGAGGTAGCCTCCTTTGAGAACCGCCCGCGCTTTACATTTGTCTTTGAGACAACTAAAATATTGTTTATCGTTAAACATTTTATCCAGACAGAAAAGCATCCGCATCCATTTGAAACGATAAATTCGACCACCACATTATCGAGCTCTTGCTAAATTATCAAATATTTTAATAAAATTAATTACAATATATATTTCGGTGTTAATATATAGAGAGGATAACGCATTGAAAAACGACGATTTTGAAAATTTAGAAAATATGTTAAGAATATTTTTCGTATAATTTTTACTTATACCGGCATCAGTTTCATATTTGGCGTACTGTAATTAAGAAGCACGTTTCGGCCGTTGGAAAATTTCTCTTCCAAAAAAGAAACGCATTTATGGTCAGGTGTGTCCGAATGTGTGCTACAGACAGGAGTTCGAAGTATAGGTGTTAGAACTTTCCAGCAATATGTTGATGCTAATTCCTATATACCATGCAGTTACATGATAACCTGGTGTAAATTTTTTTCGTATTAACAATATTTTATTATCCGATTATCATACTATCTCTTATAGTAAGGATCGACAGGTATTATTAATAGCCGAATTCCTTACAAATAAATGTATTATTATTTTTCGGCGAATTAAGATTTTTTATTTACACCATTTTCTGTTAGGCGAATTGAGATTCGGCGAAGTGCAATCGACCCATCATTTAGAGTATAACAACAAAGCCAGATAATTTTTTATATGTGGTCAGTTTTCTTATATGATAAAGGTTCGATTAAATTAACAGAAAACTTAACTAATCATGCAAATCAGATAGTTTACAAATGACCCCATGCTATATGTTGTATGTATTACGTCCGTTACTGTTCTTTAACCTTATATAAACCTAAAATGATGCAGACTGTTCCCCATATATAATACATACAACTATTATATGCTAAAACTAGTAATATCCATTCCCTGATCAACTTTTAGAACCAATTTAGTTGGCTATCACACCTTATCTCGTTACATCTAGCTCGGTATTCGACTGTTCGTCCCCCCGGACTCCCTTTATCTAAAATTGATCTCTGATTCGAAACATTCTTTTCCGCATAGCCAATTCATAGCGATTGACTATATATATTGATACAAACCATGTTGCTATATGAAACCCATTTATTACTTTTAGCAAATAAAAGGATTTAAAAAAACTCAACTGCACACTTAAATATTAAGAGCCTAAACATATATTTCGTAGATTTGCATAAGCCATCATTTATTTTATACCTTGTGAGCTTTATATAGTGTGATATTCCAAAACGTTTTTATTAATAAAGACTCAAAATTCAATTTCAAATTCCATTTTCTCAGAACTACTTTTGTGTCAAGAGCAGCTGTTGAATTATTATATTATTTTGGTAGCAAATAAATTGGAAACAGATTTACTTCCGTTTATATTTGTTAGAAGGCCTGAGAATTGAAACCACTATTTATAAATAATTATATATATATATATATATTTATATATACATATATATATTTATATATACATATATATTTATATATACATATATATTTATATATACATATATATTTATATATATATATAACGTAAGAGTTCTAATTAGTGCGACAAGCGAACCGATAATATTGTATACACACCTCAAATAAAGACCATTTTAACCGGCAAATGTTTTAATATATTTAATTAATCAAACATATAACATTTTTATAGATAAATAGAATTGTTTTCGTCCTGTTACAACCTTTTCATATATAGTATTTAAATTATTTATTAATTCTATTCTGTAAACAGATTATTTAACGAAGAAAAATGAACACTATTTTAATTAACATTATTCTCAACATTCTTTGTCTCCATTATTCTATTTTTGATAACATAAATGAGTGCTGAGAGAGAGCCACTGTTTTGTTTCTAATAAATTATGGTGTATATAATGGAGTATACGTAATCCTTTTTAATCACCAAATATTCAAATATTATCATATATACATAATACGTACCTTAATACATACTTAAATATATTTTTGAAAAAAGTTATATTTATAAAGGCATTTAATTGTTAACCTGAGTAAACAAATGAATTCTTTTTTAAAGTTAAACAAACGTAGCTCCATGTTTTACTATTTAACTAATGCAAATGCCGTCAATCACCCGCACGCATGTATGAGGGCAACAAACAAATATTAGCCGATACTCTTGGGAGCATAATAGCCTGAGTTTACACAGACACGGAAGGTATTTACTTTAGTCGATCTGGGGTCAAAAGCATCATATACAGTAGTTTAAAAAACGAACTTGTGCAAATATTGTACAACCTATTCGGATATTATCAGTCAACGCATATATATGCAGGCGCAGTTGTGTTTACTTAAGCA
Source organism: Coelogynopora nodosa (assembly GCA_034780555.1). Classification (NCBI taxonomy): domain Eukaryota; kingdom Metazoa; phylum Platyhelminthes; order Proseriata; family Coelogynoporidae; genus Coelogynopora; species Coelogynopora nodosa. The sequence goes on along the minus strand of JAUZND010012641.1, from coordinate 9,584 downwards.
AAATGTAAGCCATATATGTATATGCTATATAGAACTGTTCCAAATTTTGCCGTACAAAAAGTACAATATATTACTTGATCTTTAGAGTTATGTGTATAGGAAAAGTTTTTACTGTTATATAACAATCAATGCTATGCAGATCGGTTCAATATGCCATTTTCTATTTTTTTAAACGACATGAAACAGCCATGATAAATCGATCTATAACGATTATTCAATCATAGAGAAAATTTATCAGATTAATGTACATTATATATATGTAAATGTATAATATAGATTGTTCAATAATTAATATATTTATATTATTGTCTAATTACGATTCACTCCCATTAGGCCAACAGTCCCAAAAAGCCAACAATTTTCTCATTATATATAGGGCAACAGTCCCAGTAAGCCAACAAAAATAAACTTTTTAATTCAAAATTTTGTTCGGCATTTCGGCTATTTGCGAAATGTAAGCAATTCAGTTGAAAATGGATAAATTAATTTTACCGTATATTTTACTAGATTGATGTTTTATAGGTGTATATAGAAACTATAATTGTTTTATGGTACAGCTGAATATAGATTAAAGTTACGATACATGTAATTATCGAATATCGTTGGCCAACTTGGACTGTTGGCCTATATATGGGAATATACCATAAGTACGGATAATTATATATATATGATTATATCTAAATTGTAGGATTGTATCAAAATTATAGGATTGTTTCTAAATTGTTGGTGTGATGAAAGTTAAAGTACAAATAAGTTTATTCTTTAATTTAGTATAATTTACAATTATATTTTGCTTTTAAATATAACATATTAAATTAAAATAGACATTCACATTGAAATAATACCCAATATGTAAATATACAACTGAAGTATATCCTGCCAGTATATCTTGTCAGCAGCTGTTACATTCCAAAATGTTTGACTATTAATCCTGTTATTTATTCGCATTCATTCATCCCTATACATACACTATAAGATGTAAATGACATCAATTCATCACTTCCAGGGATCATTCACCACGCATTTATACACACATATAATATATAATTGTCATTTGATATATATATATATATGTCTAGCCAGTAGATAAATATATGAAGCAGACATTATAATATAAATAAATGATGGAATAAGAATGAACTTAGCAGTATAATATTAATAGAAATTGGTTGTAAATGTCTCAAACAGCTGTAATGGCAGGTATAGCTTCCTTAATTGTATATTTCGATATCTTGGATTGTGATCATTGCGCAAAATTGACTGACATACAATGAGTATCAGTGCTGCATGCGGTTGCAAAAGGCTTCAATTATATATAGAAATGTTAAAATTTCTGATGGACGCGATCACTTGCTGAAGAGAAATATTTGACCTAAATAACATACAATCGCATATACATATATATATAATGCTCCTGACATCCATCTCATATCAGTTAAACTGTATACAATGTATTTGGTTTGCAGACCCATAAACATTGAATTGAACCCTAAATGATAGATTAGGCGTAAATCCGGAATAGTAAGTATGTGTATAATAGCTAATATGAAGTGAATGTGTCCATCTAAGCTTGTATGTATATTGTAATATAGACATCAGGGTGGTTACAGTATATATATGTATAAGCTAGTGACTATACATAGTTATCTTATTTTGTTTATTTGATGGAAGATAATGTAGAAAATGCATGACAGTATTATTGATAGATTAAACTTAGCCTGCCTAAATATATATGTATAGTTGATACCCTTGACTTATTATCACATTAAAATATCACTTTTTCTTTTCAAAAACATAATTTTGTAGCCATTCATTTCCTTTTTTATTGGCCACAACTTTGATTGTTAAATAGTTATTATTACGTGTCAATAATTTGGCACAGTGACATCGATATCAAAATATAAATCATATAAAAGTCAAACTATTTTTAGTTATTTTAATCTATAAGTTGTATCACAAATGGTTAATGTATATTTATACATAATGTACATTATATACTAAAATATATTTACATGAATATGACCATATTCAATATTTAGTTAAAATTGTATTATGTATTATTTTAGTCTCACAATTAATAAATATTAAAAGTAACATTTATTATTTAATTAAAAAGTAATACCAACTGTTTTACGCCTTAATATATTTCAATTACTCTGTTAGAAAAAAGGGTATTTCCACGTATCCTTGGGCGTACCCTTTAAGGGTGTTTCTAAATACCCTTAGTCTAATATAATACCACTTAAAGGGACATTTGTAATTAGGTATTTTTGCAAGAAATATCCTTTTATGGGAATTTTGTTAGGGTATTTTTTCAAGAAATACCCTATAGAAAATTTTGAAAGGGTATTTTCTGAACAAATTCCCTAAAAAAAACCTTTTAAGGGTTCGAAAAAAGGCTTAAAATAATACCCTTAGCAAATACCTTTATTTAAAAAATTTATTTTATAAGCAAAAATACCCCTTTTTTTAACAAAGTATAATAATGACATGTTATAGGGCTATCGTTTTTCAAGTACCGTTTTATTTATTTTATAAATATAAGTACCACAACATTTCATAATCTGTTATGTCGAATTTCATTCAAAATCTTACTCCTTTCTCAAATTTCAAACCACTGCAATATGATTTATCCCAAAGCATGCACCTGTTAATAAAGACGTTTATAACACATTTGAACAATTTTTTTATATAATACCCTGAGGTATATAAATTAAAAAATGAAAATAGGTTATTATTGCGATATAAATTAACCGGTTTGCTTGAAGCATTGTATATATAAAGACCACATATTATGTTCTTTTAATTTCCTTAGCATCCCCTTATGTTGTTATTTCAATAAAATAGGTTGAATTGAATAAATTTATAACTTTTCTTAACATTTACATTGGCAATGTTTAATTGTCAGTGTTTTTTTAAATTTCGTCGTGAATGTTTTACAGTTGATTCTAATGTATGGTATAATTCAATTTTTATTTCTTCGTTGCTGTATAAAATGCTAAACAAAATGTATATAGTGCAAAAAATATATACAAACAAAAATTGCTTTCAATTTACAACGTATTTCTATATATATTATTCATCCCTCAATATATGTAACATCGTGTTTTTTAATACGTTTACTTATTGGACAACATTATTTTAATATTAAAAAAAGAGTGAAATTTCACTAGAATTTACTAAACTAACCCGGGCTATGTGAAAGCATAAGGGATCCCGTGATCGTGACATTACTATACCTATATTTTAGGGGGAGCTATAAAAGTATGTAAGGGATAATAACGAGGTGAATGTTGATCAGGTAGCGATATTTGACGGAAAAAGAGATTGAATCGTTCTCGTCAAGCTATGTCAAGACAGTCAATTGAACTTGTATCTGTGAATTGGTTAGAATTAACCAAACAGCCCTCTATATTGCTCCTTCCCTTACAATATCCTATATTATTATAGTCGAGTCTAGAAGCGGCGCTATAGCAGCAAAATGCATGCACGCTCCGTATTCTTGCCCTTATTATAGATCTGCAAAACTTGATTAATAATTGTGTCAAAATTTAACCGGGCAGCAACTCAACCATTCGACAGTCTAATAGTTTGCCACAAAGTTTTAATATTCTCCCTGACTGCAGATAATATAGCAGCAGACGCAACTGCACTGGCTTTATAGTTTATAAAATTTTGGGAGGAATATCTGCGGAATATTGATAGGCTCTGTTAAATAAACACGTTAACGAGACAACGACGTAAGATAAGGTCGTATTCGGTTACTGCTTATATTTATTATCCGCTCTGAATTATGATGTTTTTAATAAATTAATCGAATAATTAGTTTTTTGCTTAAATGATAAGGTATATAGAATTTATTGATTTCTAACACTATATATATATATAGTAAATTTTTAAAAAAACTACTATTTGATAATATATATCTTATATATATAATCTATATTTCAATAATATTACAAAACTGTATAGTATTGATTATTTAAGTAATTTTGCATAATACGATTGGTTTTTCCACAAATATTTCGAAAATGTTTTGATGATTTTTTTAATTTGCTTTTTGATATACACTATAATAAACGCATTAACATATAGAATGGCGGATAAATTTTCCATACTGCAATGTAATAAAGAAAATCCGCAAAGTTACTCATAAGCTTAAAAACAAAACGTTGTGACCTTGGCATTATAACAGTAACCCTCATATAGCCGAAAGGAACTTCTGAAGGCTTCGTCAGCCGATCAAAGATGTCTATGTGAGCTAAGTGGGAAGCACTGAGTGGCGACGTAATGGGAGAATTTCACGCTTCCTTAACCCCGGTTTTGTGTCGGCTATCTCACGACAACCTCTATAAATTTTCAGAAGGAAAAAAATATATAGTGGGAGAGAAAATTTAAACGCAACGCCCGATATGCCATTGAATCAGTATAACAGGGGGGGGGATAAGCTATTCATGTCTTCAAGGTTGCCTTGTTTGTTCTATGCTTGTGTCTTTTGTAGAAACTTGTCAATCTCTGCGTTCCTTTTCAACCTTTGCGAATAATATTTTTTCAGTTAGTAAAAAGTATTTTAACGGTGTTTGTATTATAGAATAAAAGTATAAAGGCTTGCTTTCAGATATCGATTATTTATTACAAATAAAATGTATATAAAATGCAATCAGTCGCTTCAGATATTGTATAATATAAGCATAGAAATCTGGATCTACTAATATAGATTAGTAAACAAATTCAAAAAATACTTTTCAAAATCAAATCGATATACAGACTATAGTCATATTATTATTATTTTATGCACTATTGACGCTGACTAATTTCGTCTCAGTTCATAACTTATAAAATTCAATATATTCATTGAGCGGCTGCCTATGCTATATAAAGTCTTCAAGTACATGCCCCTCATCACATTTTATTCAATCAAGATGTTGGAAGAAATGACTGGACTTAACGATTCGATGATTGAATTGTGGCAACTGAATATAGGCTATCTTAATAAGCGCACTTCTTGGCTCATTTTTGTTATCGAAGAACCGCGCATGCATTACTATACACAGTTGTATTCTACTCAGTGTTCCCTCTCCCTTCTTAACTAAATTACCTCGGTTGATGGGGCAAACTTGCGCCCCCCTTTCCATGTTACTCCTAAAAAAAGAGATGGGTTCGGCTTTTCATATAGCACAACCCTCTCTATGGGATACTTACTTATTATATGGAGCATAAATCAAATGTCGGAATACAGCAGTTATTTTCTTTCTGTCTGCGACTGCTATTATAGTTCTGCACAGCCTCGTGTTGCTTGCCTCCTTTTCCGTCTTTACAGTTAGCATCAAAGTCAGTATATAGATATGCGGGTGTAGACAGAACAGAAATAACTCTTTCTTTTTTACTGTGTGTAGGAAGTATCTCACAATGAGGTGCACAATACTTGTTGACAAAGCACCTCGGTATACAGTACAAAATTGTTGCAACTCAGACAAAAGTAAAACTGCACTCATGTTACAATATAGATATAATTTATACAGGTCAACTGAAGCAAACCTTCGGTCAATATTGCCAATATCAGTTTTCTATTAGTTTTGTTTATACAATATATATCTCATTTTTGATCTGTGACTGATTGCAGCATCATATCTGATAAGTGAAGCCTATATTTTCAGAACAAATTCTTCAAGTAGATTCAGCCTTGTCCACTGGGAAATCGAAATAAAACGACGAAAATTATTCAGAAAATTACATAGTTCGTTATGTGCTATTTTTCCATTCGTTAAAGTTGGACTCACTTTGATTTTCATACATCTACTGTGTGATTAATTATTTTAGCAAATGAGAACCATAGCTTAGATTAATATTAGTCTGGTTGGATGGCAGACTATATACCGTTATAGATATATAAATTCGTATCAGTTTTTATAAATATCACATGATGAAAAATATTTTTGTGTATGCGGATATAAACAAATATGATCTTATTGATATTGAGAATGGTTAAACTTTCAGCAAAATTATTTATAATAAATATTTATTGATTAAAAATGTGTATTTTAAATATTTATAACGACTAATTGATTAAATGATAAATACGGTTTCATTTATATTTAAAATTTATGTTTCTGTTAACAAAGTATTATAGGCGAAACATCCCATTTCAAAAAGATATTTAATAATTTGTAATTGTTCTATCTATTTATGCTATAGCTATATAGTGTATTCATATACATAGAGCACAATGTTTAACGACAAATTTAGAACAGTTCATTTGCTATTAATTTTAAAACACTTTATTTGCGATCTATATAGTGTGAATATATTATCGATAAAGTAATCAATTAAGCACTCAATTTGTGAATTTATTTGTAAATTTTATAGACTAACTTTTCTATTATAAATTTTTAGAATTTTTTATAGCCAGGGCTGCAATTATTTCTCGTTTGGTAAATCCTTCGAGTATATGCTGCAAGGTTCAATGTGGTATATACTTAAACAATAGTATACAACAAAAAACTGTTCTATACGTTTCAAGTAGAATTATTTCGAAAATATATAGTGGTAAACAATACAGTAATCTTATAATATTCTTGCTTATATTTTCTGAAATTAACTAAGCATCTAAGAAAAGAAGCCATCATGTATGTTTTTCAGTTAATTAAGTTATATTAATTCAATACTTTCTTTGTTACATAAATACTGACGAACTGAGAATCTTAACTTATATAGCGCGCACCCACATGGTACTATATATGTATATTTTCCAGGTAATTGAATATGTTAATGAGAATGTGATACGATTTGTATCTTTTGCATTCCGCAGTATTCGCCAAACAACATTCTCGTATATGCTTACATTTTTCTTTTATACATTAAAGTTTCTGTAAAGGTATTCATTTTTATCTTTTATTATATAGAGAATAACATTTTTCATTGTCTTCATTGAATAGTATGATACTCTCACTATTAAGTTATATATGCAGCACACGACTATATTAAGTTCTATATATACTAATTTTGTAAATACATTTCTACTCATCCATAACATTTACTATTTTTTTATAGTTTAAAGCAACGATTCATTTGAAATATTCTAAATCCTTTTGTATTTATTGTGTAAAGTAAACGGTAATGGAAACATAAAGGGCTCAATGTTAGTCGTCTATATATAGAGAGAGAAGTGTATTAACTTAAAAAGATGGTACATCCCCATGGATATATACAAAACACTTTGAACTTACTAATGTCTTTTAAAAATGGGAATACAGTTCATTTTGTTGGTTAATTCAATATATCTATGTAAATAGACATAGGCTACTAAAATTAAATGATACATGCGATTTCTATTTACTTCAGCGTAAAAAGCATACAACAAAATACCTTATATTTTAATATATATACAGCATCTAGTTCCGGTTGTGGACTGCCATATTTTACGCTTCATTTCTTGGCAACTTTTCTATCGTACTTTTTTCAACTTATATAAAACTCAACCTCATGTGAACCATTGTATACTCGATTTGGGTAAGAAAGACCCCACATCTGAGGCCGGAGAAGGGATATCCTTTTCGTGATCTAAAACGTCTTTGTAACTAAAAACAAAGCTGCCTTCCTTTTTCAAATGACAACTTAAACATATATATATATACACCTAATTTTGGCATTGGTCGTTTTAAGGCGTAACAATTTACATTAAATAAACCTATAAAACGAAAGAAAGAATCCGATACTAACTTTTGATTTTTTAGTGTGTACATCTGTTCTACCTTCTTTTAAGAGACGAAATCTTTGTATTTAAATATGAAATCATTCGGAAATCATTCACAGGTTGCCCTCGTGTGTAATTGCGCTATAATATAAACAAATATTTTTCATGTTTGGCTATAATTACCATAGAATTACTCATTTTTATAAATCTTTTAATTCGTCGATATTTTTACCATATGTTTTAATGAAAATTCGATTTCTATGAATTCGTTAAATTCAACAGTTTTTGTATTACATATTGAAATATAAACATTATGCAATACTTATTAATTTTCACTAAACAATCTAATCTTTTAATGATTGAATTATAACCATATGAGATCAGATTAATGAATGAATCAATAATTGAGTAAGTAAAACAAATACGATATATTCTATATGATTATATAATAAATAGACAAAAACTTTAGTTTCACGAAAATAAAATAATGTTTTTGAAACCACAACCTATATACAAGCAATCAGTTTTACAATAAAAAAATGTTTACCCCTAAAATCGATAAACTTCATGTTTGCGACTTTCTTATATACCATTATATTGTATTAAATTGATTTTTATTCTCTTTTTTCTGTCATATATTGATAATTTTTTTCTGAATGCTCCTCCTATCTTCTAATCTAATTGATACCCATTCACACTTAGTGGGTCGATACGTAATAAAACTGTCACAGGGAACACAATAGCGTGTTTTTTTAAAATTCTGCTTATCACACTTGATATAATGGAATTCTACCTTATAAGCTTTATTATGTTGTTTATTTCACTAACTCAATATACATTTATAGTTTTTCTTTTCTTTTTCTAATTCATTGTTACTTTTTTTTTCGTTTCAGAATTCTACTGTTGCTGAAAATATACAAAAGATAACTAGAACCTAGGTATGCAAGTTATCGACAAAAGCAAACCCACTATGGACAACAGTTGGAAGTCAAAGTCGGCACTACCAACCAGGCTAACTTTTCTCACTGTGGCTTTTCTGTTCCTCTCCTTAATTTCTTCAAGTGAAGGTCAGTTTATTGAACCTGGAATTTGTAAAAACGGTCTGTGCTACTGTATCAACTCCATGGTCGATTGTAATCGTCAGGACCGACTTCAGGGTGTTCCTGGTATGCTTCCATCTGGTTTTACCGAATTGGTTATAAAAAACGGAGAGTTCCGCAACCCTATTCTTGAGCGACGAAATCTCACCAATTTAAAACAACTTATCAGTCTTAAAGTGCTCTTATGTGGCCTGGAGCAAATTCATGAACAGGCGTTTATAGATCTCACACTACTACGTTATCTTGACTTATCACATAATAAGCTAAAAGTTATCGCTGATTATACCTTCTATACTTTACAATTGGAAGAGCTTCACCTAATGGATAACATAGGTCTTAAATTAAATCGTAATTCGTTTAAGGGACTCGCAACAAAACAGTTGAACCTACGAAGTAATGGGCTGAAAGTATTAGATTACGAAACCTTTGCTGAAATCCATATCAACAAGCTCTATCTTTTTAATAATAGTATTCGTGTAGTGGATCCCAGATTTCAAAAAATATTCAACAAAAAGCCCAAAGTCTTAGATTTGTCATCCAATCCTATTCACTGCACCTGCAAATTAGCCTGGCTTCATCGATTGATAATGGCCGACAGTGAAGGTTACAAGAACATGCAAATTATCTGCTCTTCACCGCCTAAGTTTGCTAACAAGAATATCGAAACTCTAAATCCACGCGTATTCACATGTCCCAGTCCGCAGATCCAAGCGATTTCACTAGACATTTGGCCGTCATGGGCCCAGCTGGTTTGCACCGCAACTGGGGCCTCTACCCCTGGTCTCTCCTGG